>JBCAUG010730455.1:0-12025 GCA_038406175.1 Haplosyllis leylae | reverse complement strand
CTAAAGCAAAGTTACAGGTAAATTAAAACACATAATCAGATAGGGCGCGACACAATTCTGATAAGAATTCTTGTTTGGGGTCAATCTCAAAAGTTCAAAAGGCTAAATTATTAATATTTCCATAGTTATGCAACTTGTGAGCTACATTATGCCTGAAAAAGTAAGTAATAACCGCCCGCATTGCGAAGGAATGGGAAAGGTAATGTTTTCAGTTTGCCTGTCTGTCCACCACTGGGGAGGGAGGTACCATAGTCCCAGGTTCTTTTCCTGGTCTCCGGTCCCATGTCCTTTCTGGGGGTGTGGGGGTACCCCAGTCTCTGGTCCCATGTCCCTTCTGGGGGGGGTACCTCAGTCTCTGGTCCAATGTCCCTTCCCAGGGCAGGGTGTACCCCAGTCTGTGCTCCCATGTCCCTTCTAGATGGTACCCTAGTCTGTGGTCCTATATCCCTTCTGGGGGGATTCCCCAGGACAGCCCCCCCCCCAGCCAGGACTGGGTACACCCCCCCCCCCACTCAAGACTGGGGTATCCCCTCCCCCCGGGAAAGGTTACGCTGCGGGTGGAGTGCCTCGTGCGGTTTCCTGCAGGAGGACTTTCTTGTAAAAGAAAAAAGACCATTACCTTATTCTTATCTTCAGTAAAGAAAGCAGGTCAGATATCTGTAGTTCGTGGTACATGTAATGTTTCCATTACTGAAGTTGTTCGAAACGATTTACCACGAATATTCGCGTTAGGGTGAGCATCAGATTGAGAGGGTGGCAATATTCTGCTGTGGTATATGCTGTGCTGTGTGTGCACACATGAAAAGCATCCGATGCAGGTGGTTTTTTTTGTTTGAAAACCCTTTGTGTGCCTTTCCTTGCTGACTGTAGCATGTCATCAATGGCATCAGCAGACTAACAGACCATGCCCCTTGGAGAGACATGCATATTCGAAGGACTTTTGCTTTGGACAATGTCTGTTATGCATGACTGATTGCTTGCTGCTGCAAATCTTGGCAGAATAATTATTATGGTATCGATTTTGGTTTTTTTTTGTCCTTTCCATATCACACGTGCTAAATGGTGGTATTTTTACCTGGATATAACTGATTTGTTGATGAAATACGTTGGAATTTTGTGAGTTTTTAATATTTCATGTTGATACACATGAGAGACTCCAACATCAGCAAGTAGCATAATCAACAGGGAAAAAAACTCATTTTTTGTGGTAACGTTTCTGAAAGAATGTTCACTGGTATAGAATGAGTTGTTTGGGGCTAATGGTGCCTGTTATGACATCATGATGTGGATTGTTTTTCTTCAAGTGTGATGTATGACGAGAGTGGACTTGTGCTCGGAATGGACAAGCACTGTTGTGCTTTATGGAATCCGACATCAATCTTTTCTGCATATTAAGTAAAGTTTTATTTGACAGCAGCAGCGACAACGATAGGAATGAAAGGCTGTGTGCGTGTTTCCTAATTTTCTTTTTACTGTATTGATTCTTCTTGCAGGTAAATGTCATATTCACCTCTTTGCTCATGCTCGAGGTGCCTGAGAGCTCATAATTAGTGCGGATGTCATGCCACGATTATGATGCAAACGTATCAATTACGACATTAAAATCCGACAAACAGTGAATTATGTGCTGCTCCATTTGTGGATTGGACACAGATTGACTGCCAATCGAAAGACGAAATGGAGTTTACGTTGTGTAAAATATGGATTAATGAAGTTTAAATAGCTGAATGCATGCATGTTTTGTTTTCAACGCATGACTGATAAGTGAGCGATCCTTATTTTGAAAGGAAAATTGCAGTAATTAGGGGGAAGTATTCAAGAAACACCTGCACAGTCTTCATGTTCTTGTATTCTTTCCGTTTGGTGTGTAATTAATCAATGATCTTGTCGTATTGATGAAACACCATCGACCAGTAGAATTAGATTAATAGATCAGCACGAGATTTCCCTTGCTGCGTGGGATATGCAGCTGGACACTGGACACTTCCAGCAGTAGATACGCAGCTCGTCTAAAGTTAGCATTGAGTTGTACAGCTTTCACCTGCTGTCAGTGCAGAGACTTTCACGTACCTGCAGTTCACGGCCAAGGGAAGGAAATCCATGGATTAACTCTAATAACTAGAATCATTTCTGTATTAATAGCTTAATACCAGAAGTTGACCGATGAGTGCATATATACCAGACCTTGTAGTACAAACGAGCGACCCGCAGCTACGGATCAAATTTGAATGAAAGGAAACAAACAGATAATGTATCAATCTCGTTTGATTTCCTTTCGTAGAAATTAATGAGCAAAATATGTGCTAAATTAACATATTAATTATCATACTGTTTGTATGAGGTACCATGGATATGATCCGTTAGAGTTTTGACATCATTCAGCGGATAAGTGCCATTTGAAGGCGAACAATTGACATTCGTAATGAAGGCTTTATACATCACAGCGGAATATTATTGAATCCACGGTGTTCATGCAGAACTCGGTTATTGTGTATTAATGAGGGGGATAAGATGAATAAATGGATTTACATATATTACGAAATACACAACGTAATTTACAGTGTACACAGTTTTGGAACAGTGCGGAACAGAATAAATGCAATTACAAATAAGCGCAAAAACGTCTAAGTAAGCGCAAAATTATACTAATTTTCTCACGTTTGAAAACGATTGTCGACAGAGATTGAAAGTTTGGAATTTACTTATTGACAGCGCATGGACATGAACACAGTTCTCCAAAAATATATGATTTACATGTTCAAGACATTTCAGGAAAATTTACGGTGTTTTGTTTTTGTTTTATCATTGATGCAGTGACATTATCATCGTGTTTATTGCTGTGCTTTAAACTGTTTGGAGTTCACAGTACAATGTTCGGCGCATCTTTTAGAAACAAATTTTGAAAACAAAATAAGCTACAGGAAGTGAAGAGCATAACACTGGACCTTTAGTTTCCGTTTGTATCTTCAAGAACAGCACATTAGTTTAATTCTCCATGCACAGTTAAACAGCTAGACAAGAATTCTGAAACTTCTTGGCAGATACTTCCGCAGTCATCATGAGGTTCTTCGAAAGGAGGCAGAGAAATCTTGGATATGTTGCTGCAATAGCTGCTCAGGTAAAAAAAAAATGTAAATGGTGTTTATTGTGGTGCACCTGTTAAATTATTTTGTGTCGCAACTAAACTGTTGTTACTTTTTGGATCTTAAAGTTCAATTTGTATTTCAGTTTGTGATTACATCGTTATACCTGTCTGTGCAGTTAATTATGATCTTTTGAAAAGGTGTTGTTTATTTAGTATCAGATGCAGAAACAAGATAATCTGATGGATGTCCACGAATACAGCGCCTAAAACTCTTCATTTCGAAAAAAAGAAAGAATCAATAGATGTAAAAGAATCGGTACAAATTCGGCAACCTAATAGCTCATTCACACCTCACGGGAACGGGACCTCGACCAGCACAATAGGAAATAAACAAGAAAGTCCTCCTGCGTGAAAACGCAAGAGGCATACCGCCCGCGCTGTATTCTGTCCATGGCATATCCTGCCAAGGGGGTGGGGTGAGGTACCCTGTCCTGATCCTGGCCGGGGGGGGGCAGGGGTGGGACCAGGACAGGAGTACCCCACCCCCTGTGGACAGACACACCTGTGAAAACAGTACCTTGCCCATCCTTTGGATGTGGGCTGTAATAATAGGTCCTGGTTAATTTCTCTGTCTTGGACTAGTGTGTCCTGTTCCCGTTCCCTGTCCCAGTCTCGTTTCCCGTGCAGTGTGAATAAGCAATATTTTTCAATTCACTCCCGAGGAAGAAAGTGTACTGGTCCATCAATACTTCTCCGCCGAAGATATTGATTTTTCTATTCTACGGAAAAAACATTTCTGCGCGTGATATTTTAACGAAAGTGGTTTCATTTACATAATTCACTTTAATACTTGATTCGTGGATTTTTCAGTGGCGACGTGGTTTTGATGGAATTTTGATTCATATGTCTCTCCTAGGCTTCAGACTGTAGTTGAAATGTTGAGTGATGAATGCTTAAATTGAGAATAATGGAATTGGCAATGGTGAAATCTCATTTGTCACCTTCAATTAGTCAGAAATTAGTCTTAAAAATGTCATGAATAATTTCTGGTACTTCACGGTAGAACCTGATTTGAACGCTTCTACCGTGGAGGCATCTACTATTTAGAAACATTTACTTTGCATTCTGTCACCTGTTTTGGACAACATTTGAATTGTGTAGTATGAATGTGAAGTTAAATTACTATTTCCGTTGAAGGCGGATTAAGCTGTACATTTTCACAGGGCTATATCTGAGAGTAACCACGTCTTATCAAGGAGAATTTCTCAAAATTTGTAACGCTAAGAACATCCGCAGAAAGACTTGGTTTTGACCAAACTAATGATGGGAATAGATGAGCGAACATGCACTTTGTGGCGTTCAGCAGAAAAAATTCATTCCCGTCACACACTCCATCACACAGGCTTCCACACTTTCCGCTTCCCATTTTGTCCCAAAATAGCAATCTGGATCGCACCGTTGACAAACTGTTCATTTACTTTTATGCTTAGGCACCTGTTCTGGATACTAATTGATCGATCTGTTTTGTATTTTCAATTCGGTGGAAGGTGCAGTACGGAATTTGAAACATGAAATATTTAGGGCCGGTTCACACTTGACATTTGCGTCTGTGTTTCAGGAACATGTAAAATTCCTATCAACTGTGAGGTGTGAGAAACATTATGTTTTGAGAACACAAAGGCAGACATTACGTTTGAACGTACCTTTAGAGTTACACTTTGTCAGGGATTGTGGCACAGGGAATTTGGATTTTCATTTTTCCAGACAAGGAAAACACGAGGAATTTATCTGCTACGTAGCGAAAAATGGTCATTTTGAGTCAAGAGATAATCTTTTGTAGCAAATTTTCAGTTTCGGAAGTTCTGGGCTCCATTGCACATGGGATTGAAGTTTGGAGGGCATTGGTGAAGTAGTTTTGCAGCAGTCTGCGATGTAATAATTAGAGAGTATCATGGGGTATATTTCTACTGTGAGATGGTGGTAGAACATTTATGTTGGGGAGGGGGGCCGAAAAAACTTATGAGCGCAGTGAAAATAGGTGAATGAGGTCTTTTTCGGGCGTCCAAACAGACGAAGTTTGGTTTACTTTGTTAAATTTCTTCCCAAAAATATTTCAGTTTTTTTCCTATTTTGAATTAGGAAATTCATCTAATTAAACTAATTCGACTGGACTTTCAGAATAGTTTCTTCAAAACAAATAAAAAAATCTATTCAAACCTTTACCACTTAAATTCGAAGCCATAGCCATAACCAGTATGTTAGAAAGTCATTTGTAAGTGGAAGACTTTGAAATGCTTTAAATGGCATTCAGTTATGCTTGACTGGTTCCAGTCGAATTCAGCTAATTATACGAATTATACGAATCTCCAATATGAAATAGAGAAAAAAACACGGCAGCATGAAAAACACACTGGGAAGCAAAGTCTCATCAGCTAACTTTATTGTGTTGATGTAGTACGATGTGGCTGAAAAGAAAAAGGACGTCGGCGAGGAAGCGTCGACTGAGGCTGTGGTCAGTTCACAAGATGAAGTCGTCGTATCTATCGTTCAGGAACCTGAGGAACCAAGAAAATCCAACTCACCGGATCCAAAGGCGACAGAGGAGCAACCAATTGAAGGACCAAAATCAACTCAAACGGTTTAAACTATTTATATTTCAGAGGTTTTTGGGAAATGCAGTGCAGTTGTACAGCACTACTAAAACAGAACTTAATTTCAGCTTTGTTTGCATGAACAAGTTCTAATATTATGGTTTCAGACCTCTGCGCTAGGCAATACCGTCTTTACACCTTGTTTCTTTTCAACAAACTTATTTCTCTCAATCTAATAGGAATGGTTTCTTGACTAATAACGGTGCAAACTTTTTGGGCAGGTACAATTTTACAGTCACTGTTCCTCTGGGATCCATTGTTCCATCATCGAACACTGCTTTCTGAACATGAGCATCAACGTTTACATCGATGTTGAAAATGACATAAATATTATAATTAAATTCCACATACCTAGAAGGAACATGGCCATCTCTTTCTTAAATCCTTGGTGACACCGATAATCAGCGGGAATGCAACATTACATAGCTAAAATGGTTTTTGCCCAGGATTGTCACAACACAGGTAAAATAGGAATTTAAATGTTCATTTTTCAATGCTGAAAAGGCGGGAATTTGCCTGAATATATCAAAAGCATACATTCCCTGTGTAAATTTTTTTTTTACACAGGGAATTTACCGTAAAGGTTTAAAAGTTGCAGGCTCTTTTGAGTTCGGGGACGTCACAGTAATGGAATTAGACTATTGCACCAGGCTCTATTGCATTTATTCTTGTAGTTAGGAGGGATTATTAGTAGCATATCTCTATGATGGTAGTGGAATAAATGTTATTTTAGTACCCAAAAAATTGATAACACAGGGAAATCACAGGGAATTTTATCTTGATGAGAGTGAGGCAACCCTGCTGCTGTTTCTCCTGCGCATCTCTGGTGGTATACCAGATGGACATATTTCATTAGTGCACCTGACAAATAACCACAGGGACACACGTGCACCACGCTGTGTTGTTAGGAGTACCATCGCGAAATCCTGGGCTGTGTCCAAACAACATGTGCAGGGACAATGCTTTAATGACATCAATTTCGCACTTACATTATTTGTTTGTACTAAAACTTTACCGAGAAATTTCTGTAAATGGTTTATTCGTGATCGTTTCTGTTTGCAGAGAGATTCTAACGTGTGTAATTGTTGTTTTTTTAACACCGAATGATTCGTATCCATTGTGAGAGGTCAACTGTTCAATTTCCAATTTAATTTAAATTTAATAGTTTTGTGTTATAGATTGGAAATTTCGTAAAAATTTTGCTTTGCAACAAATGTGTCCAATTATATCTAAATGAATTGAATCGCGTCTCCGTTCCGTATTGACTTCGCGATTCTGATGAATTGAAGGTAACTTTAGGTCATGATGGGCAAAGGATTAATTAAGGAATTTAAAACTATTGCAAATGATAATTAAATTTAGTATTATTTTTATTTCCAGTTTGAGCAAAGCCCAGAACCAATACAACCAACTTACAAAGTCAAACAATCCAACTACAAACCGGATAATTACTCAAGTAGCAGTGGCAGCGTTGACCAAACAAAACCAAGCTACAAATCACATGACCCGCGTCCCGCTCCTTTCATGGTAACGCAGGATGACGCCGACGCCATCATCACTAGAAGGAAAATTCAGACATCATTGGACGCAGGGGTATGGCTTGTAATCCATGTAACTTTCTTCTTCTTTTTTTTAAAATTTTTTTTTTGCAATTAGTAGTTTTATGCCGCCATTGTAAAAAAAAAACCTATTTGAACGTGATTTGGGTTTGTTTATCCGATTGTATCATTTATCATTATTTTATTACATCTGCTTTTCAATAATGTTGTTTCCCTTCGTTGTGAACTTTGGTTTTATGTAGTGTGCTTCTTCTGTACTCTCAGCATGTAAACCCCAAAGAAGATGAAACAGACGGCGAGGAACCGAGCGACAGTACCTGGTCCCCTCGAGCTACCTCTCCTTCCGCCAGATCAAAATCCCCAGAGTCTGAGCAAACATCACCGCCCGCTTCTCCCCTGGATAGGTCCATTTCACCACAAGGGAGGGCTATCTCGCCCGTTAACAGGTCTATGACGCCCGAAGAGGGGTCTGTCTCGCCTTTAGAAAGATCACTGTCTCCCGAACCTGTACTCCGGAAGGAAAGATCTGTATCTCCTTCCACAGATGAATTGACACAACTTGATGAAAGCCACGAGACAAAACGATCGGCCACGTATAGTGAGGTAGAAGATTCTCTGGCCGCTCTTGATGCTATCGCTGATGGCATTGGGCAGGACTTTGATGATATTGAGCAAGAGGAAAAACTTGAGGTGAAAACTTTTTTGTGTATTCTGTAATAGATTGGCATTTCTTAGCACTTAAATGAAAACATTCAATTTAAAGAAAGGTCTATTACGAGCAAATTTTAGCACACATTTACAGTTCTTTTGGTTTTATTCCTACACAATTTTCACAATTATTTTCCAGGAAATTTTGAGGTTTATAAGAAAATAACTCACATTATCCATTTTGAATATACTATAGTAATGAACATGATTACAGAAGTCGTTGTATTTTTCACTCAGCTTACAGGTGTGAGCTTGTAACTGTTTTAGTTTTACCGTGATAGCTCTCTTCCTCAGGTTCTTTAAATAGGGTAATTGGATATAAAATGGTTAAATTATGTCATTTAGGCTCTGTCAAACTCGGCATATTACTGTGTGTACAAGGACCATAACAATTCATTTCATAGTTCAATGTGGAGAAAAATCATTTGCTGTCATTCACTAAACAAAACGCGTGGGATGATTCAACAGTAAACTTTTTTTAAAAAGGCTGAGGTTTATTTAAATGATACAGTACACCTGCATTTTAAAATATAGTAACAGCCTTAACTTTACAATGAAGGAACGTTACGTATATTAGGTGTGATTGAAGAGCTATGCAACGAAGGTCGTCTATTTGATTGGCTTATTAAGTGAGACCGAATGTATTGCTGTGGCAACACATGTTTACATATTGTTTTGGCTGACAACTTAGAGGACGATTCAAAGTGCGAACTGTAAAGGAAAAATTCAATTAATAGGTTTTCTCCACAGAAAGATCGCTTTTCGCAACACAGTAATATATTACTCCTCCAACCATCACTGCAGGAGAAAACATTCAGATATTAAAGGTCGTACCTAAATGTCCGACAGCACAAAGTGACTGAAATTTGGAAGTAGCCTTTGAATGGAGTGTTTTCCAAAGGGAAATTGTGCCCAAAACATTTCCGTATCAGTGAGAGTTTCGTTTAACTTTTTTAACAGTACAAAGTATGAGAATGACTTTCAATAAGTGCTTGTATTGTAAGTTGGTACTTGAAATTGCAATCAGTGTGTCAATCGAGATAGATCCACCTCTATGAACAAAGAATGTCCAGAGTTTACTGATCACATGATACGAAAACTGTCTGGTGCACCATCTGTGCCGATCAGCCATTGTCATACCTCATGCCCCTCTTTTTACCAGTACCAGATCCAGAATATTATACCTAACAGCGCGTTCAGTACATAACAGGAGCAAGGATAAAGGCTCTCATGGTCACATAGCTCGAGCGTCCGTGGATGCGCGAATCCTCACTGAAGAGGCTCCCGGGGAATGTGCGCCAGGCCTTAAACAACATCCTTATTTGTGGTCAGGAATTTTCTCTGTTTACACTGGGACGACGAAATACCATCAAGAGTTCGAGACCTGTTCTCATCCAATCCAGAGGTTGGGACTCTCTCTCCCAGCAAACAAACTACAGAAAGCTGATCATACAGAATACGACTATGTTCAATCACTGATGTTGTTTTGAGTTGATTGGAGAAAATATCTGAAGTGATCAGAAGTCACTTAGTTTCGGATATTTATTGAAAGAATTGACAGAGGCACAACAGAAATATACAGACGTATTTTTGTTGTGGGATTCAGAGTGAAAGTTTGGAAAACTGAGTCTTCCAGTCTTCCAACAGTTTTATTGTTTGAAATTTTTGCAAAATGTTCCGATCATGGCAACACAAGTAACTATAGGAACAGACGTTGCCGAGTACGAAATCTCAATCCGTCCATTTAAACAAAAACAAGATCATGAAGACATGAATGTCAACGTCAAGTCGCTCGTTTCGATCTTTGAACACGACGACGCTGAAGGCCGTTGTTTCGTAGACGCGGAGGGATTTATTCACGATGGACAAGGAAATGTTTACAAAGGCAAACATTTGCCAGATATAGTGCAGTGCTCTGCACAGTTATCTGGTCAACAAGAATCTGCCACAGCTGCGCACAGCGAGAATCACGTTTGCAGGAAACCTGAAAGAGTCATCGATGATGAAGATCCTCCGGTCACCCTCCTTGCAGTGAAGAAGACCAATTCGAAGAAAAATTCAACGGAAAGTGGCTCAAAGGCTATTTCTAAAGAGAAAGATTTCCTGATTTCAGATCACCCACATTTCATCAAAAATAACATTGTAACCAAGTATGTTGTCAAGGAGAAGATTGGACATGATCTGCGCAGGTGCTACAGCGATTCCTGGGGTTCGTATGGTCTTACTGATGACGCAGCTCTCCTAGAAGCATTAAAGGATGTTATCGACAAACCCGCATTGACCAGAGGAGGAAAAACAGAGAAGAAATCCAGAAGGATACGTTTATCCAAGAAGCCACCGGCCCCAACGAAGCCATTCCAAGAACAAATCAAGGATATTTTCAACCAAGAAAAGGCCACCTTTCCAGGAACTATCTCATCAGATTCGGAAAATGATTCCGAAAAGAGTTGTCCAAAAATCGAAGCCCGTGGTCCTTCCGAGATTGTAGCTCGTTGCAGAGGCACCTGTCAAGGAATTTACAATGTGATGCAAGCTGCGGGAGCATACAGTGGATCTTTGTGTCCAATATGTCACTGTAGCCTCGAGGAAGCTGACAAAATTGAAACACTGCCGACAGCTAGAAATAAGTTGGAGAATGAAAGATTTCAACAGAAGCAATTCGAGCCAGCGCGAGATGTGGTCAATATCGTGCTGGTCGAGAGGTCATCCCAACACGACCAATGGCAATCACAACTGAGTGGAAACCTTGAAGCCAAACCTTCCAAAGTTAGTAGAAGACACAAGGCCACGGTAGAGAGAAAAGTATTCGAGGTTTGTTTGAAACATTTCTTGGAAAAAAGACTTTTTCGAATTCTACTCTGTGAAATACTGAGGGCCATACACTAGTTGATATTATCAGATAAAATAAAAAAGTAGAACCCTTGGTTCATGCTAGGCATGCTGATAAACTTTCCTCTTCCTTTTGTCACACTACAAAGTGTTTGACTCGTTGTGGTATCCCTTGTACTCGTAGTGGCAGTTTGGTAACAACAAACATCTGGCGCGTTCTTTCGCCCCAGTTGTTAATGAATTGGGGAACATCATCACTAAGACAGCGGCAGACGCCCTTCATGATGACACCAGAGCTCTGGATGTTGCCACGGAAACGCAGCAGGACAATTCCTTGGAAGACGATAGTGTCAGTTCTGTGGAAACCGACTATGAATATGCTTTGACTGATATTACAACAGATGGATGGAAGGTAGAACAAAAGTAATTCCTGGGCTCATGATATTGGAATGAAGGATGTAGCGTACAACTCAGGGCATTCTGCATGTCACGTTATTATGATAAGAGGAAATGCATGAACACGGAAACTGAAGTACCATGAAGAAAGTGCAGCAGCATAAAAAGTGAAATGAACTTTGCATGATTCCCGTGCATTTACACACCCAGACACACGAACTAGGGGCGGGGAAGCTGTATTTGTGTAATCTTGAGGGAACCATGCAATGTATGTAAGATTTGGGCATTTTCTGTGTGAAATTTATGGACGATATTGGTATGCATGATTGATTGCTCTTCGATGATGGATACTAGGACAAAAAAGCATTGGTTGTAAACATGAGCTTTCTTGTTGTGAATATTACTTTTCCGAATGTCATAATCGCAACGTTTACGTTTTCTAATACTCTGTTATTTACTGTTGTCATGTTGTGTAATGGCGCATTCACTTATATGGAGACAGACAGGGAATGGGGATCTGTCTCCTTTGTGTGGTGTGACTATTTCTTCATGGCATAACTGTAGCCATAGATTAATCCAGAGGGAATCCCTCTGGATAGGGATCCAAACCCGTATCCGTCTTCGTGTGTGTGAATAAACCATATCATAGAATCCAGGGTTCCCACCGGCACTGGAAAAACTGGAAAACTGAGACAACTTTTTCCAGTCAGGGAAAAGTCGGGGAATTTTGAAAAAATGTCAAAAAGTCAGGGAAAAGTCAGGGAATTTTAAGTGAGTCAGGGAAAAGTCAGGGAAAA
>JBCAUG010730444.1:0-12026 GCA_038406175.1 Haplosyllis leylae | reverse complement strand
ATGGGAACACACAAATGGCAATAATGCCACTATTGCCATTGTTGTCAATGTTGTGTCATTTGTGAAAACCTCGATTGCTGGTAATGATTTGTCATCGTCCCAGGGAAATACTGCCAATCCTAACCCACCGAGCGTGTCATTTAAATGTGAATTATTAACGTTCACCTTTAGATAATAATAATAATAATAATAATAATAATAATAATAATAATAATAATAACGGTTTATTATCCATGTATCGCTTACATTTTGCACTGTGCAATATAACACTTTTTAGTAAAAAATATATTCATGACGGATAAAAGGAGATTGTTAAACCCTGCGGTTATCCACCGTGGTGGTCAATTCCTAGTTTTACTTTACGAAATAAACAAACAATGATGATGATACTGAAAGTGAAGAAGGTTTTTCGTTAATAGTTCGTTATATCTAGAACGCCAAGAAACCAGCTCGTTTTATCTAGATGGAAAGCACTGTTATCGTAATCCGTTTGCTTCTTCTCGAGATCTTGAACAATGTGAGAGACGTCGATAATGCAATTTACACGTCACAAGAGGAAACACTGTATAGTTTGGAGTGGATTGCAGTGCAGACAGTGGAATCAATTGTAATTACACAAACATCCAAGCTTAGCCAGTGCTACAGAATAGACACGACAATACAGTCCTCATAAAATCAAATGAAATTATATATACTTTCCTGAAGCGAGCAAGGGTTGTAGGGTAAAAAGCAATAGTAATACAATGTAACAGCATTTATTTTCGAACGCAGTAGAGAGAAGTTGCGTCTCCTCTACTCAGGAAACAAAACAAGGTCCTTCATGACCTGATCCTTCCTTGGGTGGGTGAGCCTCCTTCCTGGACAGTCCTTGCTCACCCAGTCTGATGTGATTCTTTCTGGGGTGGGTGGGCCTCCTTCCTGGACAGTCCTTGCTCTCCCAGTCTGACGTGATTCTTTCTGGGGTGGGACTGGGGATGAAGCCTTATCCATTGACGCCTCAAAAGAGAAAATGACATAATTAGTTACAACTTGTAATCGATGCTCCTTTGAAAATACAAATGTGTTTTTTTTTCACTAGAAGAAAAGATTCCACTTTAAAGTTGAAACTTCTTTTAGTGTCATTGGGTTGAGCATTCAGGTAAACAAAATCGCAACAATATGATAGCTAGTAATGAGCCAGCTTATTGATTGGATCCTTGGTTTTATTTATATATTGGAATCTTTCCTCTATTGCCAGCATTGCTAACATTAAGAGTACTTGCATACCTAACATTTTTTGTTCAAATTCAACCTAGATCTACATTTCTTGAATTGTATTCATGTGGCTTGTCATTTTTTTCTATAATAATCAACCAGCAGATTTAGTAGTACTCCAACAATACGTATGAGTGAATGTGATAGAGATACCAAAGAAAGTAAAGAGAAAGAACTTGTTGACAAATTTTGATGGACAAATCCAAATTAGAGAAAATATCTCACCACAGCATAAAGACGACCACAAGTGACCGGGGAAACTCTGGTAGTTGACAAGTAAACCTTATTCGCTGAAGCCACATTCCTATTCGAGTTTTTCATGGTGTGGTCAAATTTCTATTTTAAGCCTGAATTTACATCGCGGGGTTTTAAAAAGTTTCAGAAAAAAATAAAGTTGCCTCCAATGAGAGCTGAACCAACAACACTCACCAACACTGATTTAAAAGTCCAATGCCTTGTTGACTGTGCTAAGGTCTGATCTGGTTTTCAATCTGATTCTTTAAATCCCTTGATATAGTCACGTTCTTTTGGTTCTAGAAATGATCCAAGTCCAAAAAGTGAAATGGTGCATGAAACAACTTAGGCAAATGTCTGTCGACAACAATGGATAGGCATTAGACTTTTAAACCAGTAATAGTCAGTGTGGTGAGTTCCCAAATCTATTATTTGATGAGACTGTTCAAAACTTCTCTAGTGGTAGATCTAGGGTGGATTTTCGTGCAATTTTGGGGGAAAATTGGACAAAAAAATTGGTTGGCGCCCCCTTAGGAGTTGATGACCTCCTGGATCCGCCACTGTGACCTCGATGTAAATCCAGGATTAACATATAAATTTGATCTTATCGTGAAAAACTCAGTTGTTTGGCTGGTTAAAAATCCAAAATTCATCAAATCTTCTTTCTTGCCATCACAACACAGGTTCATCCTTCACGTGTGACACTGTCGGTACGGGTGGTAACAGTCACAATCCGGGCGACAAATGTGTGTTCCCCTTCAACTATAGTCAGACAATTCATCACGTATGTACAACGCTACATAACGGCGGAGCTCCCTGGTGCTACACGGTGGCGGAGGGTGCTCCAGGAAGTGCCTGGGCAGAGTGTGACATCGAGTCATGCAGGCACAGTAAGTATATCCAACTCATTCACAAAAATAATGTGGGCCACGTTAATTAGCTAATGGGCGTTACAATTGATTCGTGATAAAGACGCTACGATTGTCATGAAATGTCTTTAGGAATTTGTCTTCAGAAAATGAAGATAGTTTAGCAATTCTACCGGGTGTGGCCTAGCTGTCCCTTACATTCGTGTTTTCGGTAATTATACATTGTTGCCAGATCTGACAGATATATCAATTATTTTTAAGTGAAATCTCAAACATTAAAGATAGCAAAATGCAAAGTAGGGAGAACTTAATGGTAATATTTTGAATAAAATTGTTTCTTGTATCATATGATCCAAATCTAAATCATCAGCCGGGTAGAAATATGAATTTTCCACTGGTATGACATTCTAGATTTTCAAATGTTGTCCTGAGAAATCAGAAATCAAAGAAAGAAAAATGGCAAAGTTGTCAGACCTGTGATCTGAATCCGACCTGTGCGGAAGATTTCTGGTTGGAATCTCCACACATAAGTTTAGACAATCTCTGCTGTTGATTGGTTGGTTAAGATTCATAAATGCGCGGAACATTGTTTTTTTCTCTAAAATATAGCCCTGCTGAAATAAAACCTTGTCACACAATGTTTTTCTGTAGGCAGATTGGTTGTAACTAATTTTCCGGTTGTTAGCCTAGAATATCCCCATTTTGAAATTTGAATTTGAACCAAAAAATAATGTTACAAACAGATTGAACACACAAAGGATTCTTATTCAAGCAATGTGATATAATTCTCTCGTGTTGCCTGCCAAAATCACATCCTTACTGATTTCACACTGGGTTCATGAAAAGATTTTGATGTCTGCCTTTCGCTGACTAGCTAAAGAGAAATGAAATCCAGTTTTTCAAAATAAGATCAAATTTCACATTTTAAGACAGAATTTACATAAGACATGCTTTAATGATTTTTCTAATGTGAAATGGTGCATGAAACAAACTTCAGTTAAAGGTCCTACAAGTAGCACAGGCCTCTGTGGCCTATCTGGATAAGTATTCAACCTTAGATCCAATGATGGTCAGTGTTATGAGTTCAAATCCCACAGGAGGCAACATTATAATTTTTTTAAAATTTCTTCATGCAAATTCGGGCTTAAAATGTAAATGTGATCTTATCATGAAAAACTCATATGGATAACCTCTCATAATAGAATGATCAAAATAAGACGTACTTCTGGTCATTTCTTTTAGTGTACTGTGTGACTTCCAGTTCCACGAACCTAACTGACGGAGACAGCGACTCATGCGTATCACCCTCCCAAATGGATCAGTCCACATGGAAATCAAAGTTGACATTCAAATCACAACGGTGTTCAACGAACAGTATGGTTACGTTCAAACTAAAAACAACTAACATTACCACATGTGATGTCCTGAAAAGGGTCTTGTTCGCAAAGGAACAGAACTGTCCCAAGGGAAACAGTCTACGAAGTTGTACAGTTATTACTCCGGCTGCCACGGGTCCATGGTGTGAGATTGAGTGTGGGTGTGAGGGAGAGGAATGCACCGTGTACATAGTGTTAGCTGACTTTTTGCTGCAAAATGTACCAGCAGGAATACAGTTTTGTGAAATCGGCATGGTTTATGTTATTTAATTCGAGGATGCCGAACGTAACGCTACTTGTTTTCCCTGTGCGTTGTAAAGGCTTGTTTACGCGTAGCGTGTGCGTTTGTCTGTGCGTCAATGCCTGCGTCAAGGTTTGTATTGAGTCAATGGCGACGTTGACACACACACACACACAGAATGGCTTCAGACCCATTCTCTGCGTCAACCATTGACTCAATACAAAACTTAATGCAGACGTTGACGCACACACACACGCACACGTTACGTGTAAACAGAGCCTTAATCTGAAGAATGCGAGGGCGTTATGGAATTTCCGTTGATTTATTTTCATGTCCTCATCTTAGGTCTTTCGGCTTAGGGCACAAGGGAAGTAAGAGAGTGAAGTATGGGGAATCCAACACGGAAGACAGGGGTGTGCTCGTTTTGCTAAAATTTTCACGTTTTCCACTTGAACGTGTACAAACTGCTCATCCACGCGACAAGAATGACCTGATTCTACAGGGAAAAGTCCACACGAAATGAACGAGCACCTTTTGCGAAAAAACTGATGATGTGCGCGCGCCAACAAAATTTCAGCAAAAAGAGCACATCTCAGCATTAACTATTGCAATTACGTTTTAATTACGTTCGTTATTCTCAATTAATAGAAGAAGTTTTTTTTTCAATGTACATTTGGTCGGAAAATTGATGTCTTCTTGACATCATATTTTAAGTACGGTAGGCAGTTAACTTTTGAATTGCAGCAAAATTGTGACTTACTGTCAACAGCCTGATGGGGACTTTCTTTCCTTCGAAGAAGGTATCTATCGATGGCCCGCCTAAATTGTTTGACAAGGATGCAAAGAAAGTGCAACAACATCGATCTCTTAATTATAATCGCTATGATAACACGCAAATCTAGCTTTGGTATTTAATGGAAATGCCAAATAGACGTTTGCCATTTAGGTACTGTCTGATAAATTTCCCATAGAGCAATATCTATTATCTGTGCCAATTATTTACGTATATATATCCCCGTGGCGCATTGAAACTTTGGGACAATGGATAGAAAGTACACTTCTATGTGACAACTCCACATTCCTGTTCAGCTCATCTTCATCACTTTTATTTACTATTTGATTAGCCATGTTACTGTAAAAGCGCCTCACTGAAACCGACGACTAATTCTATGTCAAAATTGGATGAACGTAAAATAGACAGTAGTTAGTGGGCTTCACAATTCACCTCTCAAGTGCCTGATGAAGCATCAACTGAAGCTGTATGAACGTTGTACATTTGTCATCGTGAAGCTGCCGGGTATTCATTGTGTGGGAACCCATTGCCTGTTCATTGCACGAACCCATAACAATTTGTTAACTCGTACTATTTACTGAAGGATGGATGTTGATAATTGGCTTCCGTTACCATTACTGTAGTAGAGGCTTCTCCATAGGGTGGATTTTAACTGTGGGTTTCCACATGAAAAGATGTTATTGCCGCAAGAATTTGATGAGTTTCACATATACTTTCAACGAATGTGAACAACATATTTACCTTGGAAAAAAAATACTCGATCTAATACTAAATTAAAAAGACAAATTTCTATTTGAAATGAAACCCTTCTGGAGGAAATGTGTTACTGCTAAACGGAAGACCATTATGCGGTAAAACGTTTTACAGGAAAAGTGCATTTGGTTTTCTGAGTAAGAAATGAGAACACTCGGCAAATGAATGCTGCACACTTTCGTGGACTGAATAATGTTTTACCTAGTTGGGAATGAACCACTTGTTGGATTTTTATTTCCTTCCGTAACGTTGTAAGAACAAGAACATGGATACGTACGGTAACGACAGCAACAACAGCGGCAGCAGCAGCAGCAACAACCGGACTATTGCAGCGGTGATCAAATTTTCACATCACGACGACGATGACAACCACAACAGAATGTTGGAGACCATAAAGTCTGACTTCAGAGACAAATTACCGACCATAAGGCCGGAGCAGACCATCAGATCCACCTTGCTATGGGACATTATTACGGGAGATAACGCAGTGTTTGCCGCTATAGCAGGGATCCTCGGTGTATGTGCCCTGGTCTCCGTCATCATGACTCTCTATATTCTACTCAAGAGGAAGAACCGATACGAAAGGGTCGTGTGCGTTGACGACAGATTTCGGGACTATTTCCACAAACCGACCACACATTACATTGACGAGGACTACGAGAATACGTTTACTGGAGTGTCCATCCCCCTTATGCAGGACGTCAGTAAAGTGTAGTAGCAGTCACTATGACATCCATGATCTAGTTTTTTTTCAAAATGGGGAAGTTTTCATCTAATTGGATGAATTAGACGAATTGGACAGATGCAGTGGTGCATGAAATAAGTGCTTTTAAAAGTTCCCCACAAGCACAGTTGACTCTGTGGTGTAATGGTTAAAGCAGTTGGAATATAAGTATGAGATCGTGGACTCGAACCTCACTTTTGTAACATTTCTTTTTGTCCAATTCATCTAATTAGACAAGACTTTTGAAAAAACTCGATCGTGTCGTTTGTGCACCAGTTAACGATCTTCACTTTCGGGATAGGATGGAATTTTTTTCTACAGTTCAAGAAAATGGTATCATTTTCTGGTTCAACTTTGATCAGGTTAATTGTTCTTTTGGGAAATGTATTTTTCTTTAAATATATATATATATATATTACAAATATAGAAATTACCAAATATTAAAATAGTGTTGCTTTACTGAGTTTAATTAGCCTCAAAACCAATGCAGATATGACACCTACTGATATTGCCGTTTTTAGGCCATATTAAATTCAGTAATGTAGTACGAAACATTTGAACAGGACATCAGGATTGTAGTGTAAATTTTACACATTTTAATATTTATTTCAAGCATAAATAAAGCAATTTGAAATTGATAAGAAATTCTCGTTTTGAATGAATTCACTGAACCCAGGAAATTCATTGAATTCAGTAAAATATTTGTAAAAAAAACAAGAGTATTCAAGCCTGCAACCTATTGTTAGTACATTGCCAGTAAGACACTGGTAACAGAGAGTATTTTTAGATTGAACCCAATACATACCTCAGTGATTTATCAGATTCCCTGAATTCTCTGAATTCAATAAAGTTTTTGTTCCATGTGGGACAATCTCCAATAGGGGAGGTGTATGACATGCTCCATCATCCCACATCACCCCCAGGAGTCATTGTCGTTGCAATTCCACCGGGTGTGTTGGGTGTAAAAGAATGAATAAAATCTGGTTATCTAACATTGAAGTGACTTTGACACGAGTGACCTTGACCTTCAACAAACAAGTATGTACAGTTGTCAGTTTCTTTAACCTAGATGACCTTTGTACTCAAATCTGGCCTAAATATAATTAGAAATGACGTTGTGTCGTTGACCCAATTGGTGACACATAGAGTCTAAATGATGTCATACCAACATTCTCATGTAAATAAATTCTAACCGTTGATTGAAGGTTAAAGTAGGCCTAATTTTCATAAAACTGCCAAAGGTGTTAAGGGCTTGGACAGGATGTTAAGGGCCACCCGCCTCAGCCAATAAGGTGATTCTGACGAGCCACCAATAAAGATGAAAAACTAAGTTTTTTACCCTAATTTTGGGACAACTTCATGTAGATCTAAACATGAACGAGGAACTGAGTAAGATTAAGGTACTTGCGGGAAATGATTGTGGCGGTTATAGTTGTGGGTTTTTTTTGGTGTGGCTGAGTCCGGGTAAGAATATTACTCATCTAAAAGGGAAATTACATCATTATCTTTTATCCTTATGAGGCGCTTAGCTCCTTATTTGGTATAAAGTCTCCGTTCCTAATATTAGTGTATTTTGCTGGAATACAGATCAAAATAAACGCTTTGTCCATTGTAAATTTTAATACAGGGAATTCATTGGTGGATTTAAGGTAGCAGAAGAAATGCCCCCTTCCTAGCTGGGGCTCCCTTCCTGGGGGCCTTCTTTTTTATTTTCTGACGTTTTCGTCTTTGCCAGGACCATGACTGGGTACCCCCTTCCCTACTCCCACACCCGCCAGGGCTTGACAATGTACCCTCCGAGCCAGGACCAGGACAAGATACCCTCTGCCCCACCCTACCCCCCAGGACAAGACAGGGTACCTCCAAACCTGCCCCCACCTCACCCTGCCCCTCCAGCCCCAAGTAGGACCAGGACAGGGTACCCCCACCACCCCCCCCCATGGCAGGGTAGCCCCTGCTCCACCTTGCCCCTCCCCCTGGTTCAGGAAATGCCACAGACAGGACACGGTGCCAGTGGTATGCCTCTTGTGTTTTCCATTACCAGCAATGAACGAAAACACAAAAATTACTATTGGCACCACCTGATTTCAAAATCTAATTGTGATGGATTTACTTTAAATACACTGTTGAAGTTATTGGCCTCATGGAAAACTAGTTGTGTGTACTAAATCCTTTCCGGTAATTATAGGTGCAGTATTCCCCACATGTAATTTTAAAAATAAATACATCTCTCACAAACTACTATCCTAAAATTGTAATCAAGAAGTACTACCGAAAGAAATCTAAGTAAATTTCTTTTCATACAGCAAGCACCATAAAGTCTGACCCATCCGTTGTAGTGTTCTTCCAAAACAAATAACAGCGCCCTCAAGAGTAAACCCATCCCAAAAATCACAATGTTCAAAAACTAAATTTTTTCACTCATTGCTGGTAATGCACACAGGAGGACTTTCTTGTTTTGTATGTAATATTACATATTTAACCGTTTTCTAATCATCTCCCTTCATTTAAAGAAGACGTAGAAACGATAATCATGTATCATGTGACATCACTTTAGTGAGACGTAGGCAAATTAATGCAGTGCAGCTGTCATGGAAACGAAGCTGCTATTGTTATAATGAGAAGTGATAACTGACTGTAATCACATAATGAATACACATGTCAGATATTAATAACGCGTTTAGGAAGCAAACAGGGCACGAGTAACTACACTATCACACTGCATGATACATTTTCTGTCATTTAATTTCTCACATTACAGTTTTACCGAGGAAGTTTTAAAGATGTTTACCTCGTGGCAAGTGCTGGTTACATCAGCTGACACCTTTTCTCTTAATTTTTCTCCTCATTTGTCTCGTCACTTGCAGTTTTGCCACCTTGTTACCGCCCGCACCCGGGAGGTTATATTTTGAGTTTGTTTGTCAGTTTTTTTCAGATTTTTTCCCTGGTCTCTGGTCCCCAGGTCTTTTGGAGGGGGTAACCAGTCCTGGCCAGGAAGGGGTAACCCAGGATAGGGATATCCCTGGCCAGGATGGGAGTACCCACCTGGTCAAGACAGGACTGGGGTGCCTTCCCTCCTCCTTGAGACAGCAGAGTGAGCACCTGCTACGCGACGGGAGGTATGCCTCTTGTGTTCATGAGGAGGACTTTCTTGTTTTAGACAAAAAATAACAATGCGTAAATTTGTAAGCGCAAGGTAAATTATGTGCGGACCTTGTTTCAGAGCCCGATACGTCTGATAAAAAAACAATGATTCTTTTCAAAATTTCTAAATTCTGTCACATCTTTTTTTCTTCACAGATACATTACTTAAAATGTGCAAAATGTATTCCAACATCACTTTGAAAATATTCAGTGAAACATAAATAGATCAGAAGAACAGTTTTGAACTCTTTGGAAACAGGTTATCCATATCATTTCTTATGAGCCGATCAGCAAAAGACAGACATTACAATCTTTTCATGAAATCAGTGTGGAATCAGTAAAGATAGATGTGATTGGCACATTTTGGCGGGCAACGGCCAGAAAATTCTTTCGCATAACTTTAATGGTTCTGATTTTAGACTCATAGGATATAAGAAAGTCCTCCTGCGTGAACACAAGAGCCATACCACCCGCCACATAGCAATTGCTCGTTTTGCTGTCCTATCCTGGAGGCTGAGTCCCCCCACCCCCAGCTGTGGGATTGAGTATCACCCCCAACCCTCGGCTGTGGGACTGAGTAACCCCCGCCCCCGTGGACAGACTGAAAACATTACCTTCCCCATCCTTCGTGTGCGGGCGGTAATGACATACAGTAATATTTTAGGTGCTGCTGATTCGAACGTTACGGTTGATCCGGGTATATCCTGGTACTGGGAATTTACGTAATTTGAGCGCGTCCGGCACAATGCTCCCACGAGAGTCGTTCGGTGGTGATTGAATCTTTCGTCTGTGTGTCGCATTTTATATGAAGCTGAAAATGCTGGTAAACAGCTGCTTCTGTCAATACTAGGTTTTTTTAGATGGGTTCATTCTAAGGACACTTGGGTTAAAAGAAGATCTGAATAGCTCCACATGAGACCATATATGGTCATGCAAAAAGTTGTGTGCAATAAATTATTTTAATTGGATCCAACCCCCTTGTTTACCAAACAGAAGCACTATCTACATGATATAAAGACTTTCTCTTTTTTTTTAGACTGATGTAAATGACGTGAATCAAAGATTCCACTGTGACGTCATTTACGCCTGTAGTTGTAAAAGGGACATCTTTAAACTTTTCTCTGAAGAATATTAAGGATCAAATTGTTGCACATCTCGAAATGAACATTTGCAGAAAAAATACCGTTACACTGTGTAGATCCAGTTGCAGTAAAAAGGTCAGAGTGAATCAAAAATTAAAGAATACCAAGTTAAAACCACAAAAATTAACAAAGAGACATCGGATAGTTTAAAACTTGGACGTGAAAATAAGTTACAGAAGAACTTCCTGTGTCGGGTGACCGTCTCTAGACTGGTCTTATTTCTCTTACTTTTAAGCTTTTTCAACTTCTTTAAAACGTCAGCAACTTTTGTCTCATTGGAGTTTTCCCCAAATGGAAGGGAGATTCCTGGTAGTAAGTTCAGGGAATCTGACAAATCACTGAATCATGAGTTGGGCCAATACAAGATAATATCTGTTACCTGTGTCTTATTGGCTGTGTGGTGTTTTAGCCAAGAAGTTGGAGGTTCGAATAATCTTTTGGCAAAAAATAATCACTGAATTCAATGTAAACATTGTGGAAAACTCAAATGTCCTTTCAGTTTCTACTGTTTTTGGCAGATATTCGAGTTTTTTCATAATTCTCATCCAATTAGATGAATTAAGCAAAGTAAAATTCTAAAAATTGGCAGACTTAACCAGGGTTGAACACAGATCACTTGCACAATAGTGAGGCATGCTAACCATTACACTAAAGTGTCTTCTGTCATGAGTGACTGTGCCCAATTCGTCCAATTGGACTCAAATTCTTTTATTTTCAACTCTTTTAAAAACTTTAGTAACGTTTTTCCTTCAATGTACTTTCAGTTTATGCTATTGTTGCGAGTTTTCTGGTTCTTGGGTTTCATCTGGAGGTTGTATCACGTTGCGATAAGTTAAACGTTAGGAACATTTGTCTAGAAAATATTAACACATAAAAAGATTATCCAAACGGGAGGTATTTTTTTTAATGAATTTTTGGGGGACATAAGTCTCTTTCGTGGGGTCATTGATACCCCTGTTTTGGACTTCTGGTGATATCTGCCCTGGGTTTCAATGCCAAGATGGATCCCTTGCTTGCGTGCTTCCTCACCTGCACATGATGGATTCCCCAAATTCACCTCTGGTGCGACACCTGCTGGCTGTATAGTGGTCAGCATGGCAGCCGAGCCTTTTTGATCCACGTACCAAACGGAAGGCTGATATCATTCATCTGTGACCTTAGAATAAGATCCAGCGTCCGAGGAGCCTAAATTGGAGTTTTCATATTACATTTTGATGGGTCATTGATACTTCGGATGAAGTCCGTCCTGGGTTACTTCAAAAGCAGGGTGGTGTTATATAATACAAAACCTCAGAGTTATTTGTAACTGTCATCTTTATTTTAGCACCATGTTTACCAGACAAGCTTTACCCAAGCTTGTTTAAATCATCACTTAATTATTGTAACAAGACACTGGTGTGTCTAAAAATAGTACAGGCTTCCTGATAACAAAAGGATGCCCAGCCAAACATTGTTGCCAGACTAGACAATAGGATCCTGACCAATCAGCAAGTGAC
>JBCAUG010730433.1:0-12027 GCA_038406175.1 Haplosyllis leylae | reverse complement strand
AAAGAAAAAGTGGTGGAAAATAGTAATATAATACTACAAATAATATTCTCATACTTTTTATTTCATATAAATACATGAATGCTTAGATACAAGGATTTTCCGCTCGTAGGACACTGTGAATTTAGGCCCGTGCAGTGTCCAAACGGCCGGTGCCCAGTCCAGGACACTGTGAATTTAGGTGCAAACAGTGTCCGTACAACGAAACAGAGAACACAAACTCAGACGTACAGGACACACCTGAGTAGTCTCTATCAGTGGGGGATCCAGGATTTTCCAGGGTGGGTGCCAAGCCCCGAGGGGGACGTCAACATACTGACTTTTTTCCCAAACACTGCATAAAAATGAAGAAATTTTGACCGGGGGGCACGCGTCCCTCGCGCCCCCTAGATCCGCCACTGTCTATGAATAATAATAAAGTAGTTAGATCGATTTAAGTGTCCCAAAAAGTGTTCCGCGCCTATGAAAAGTGTTAGCGATTTTTTTGTAAGTGCGGTTGCCCTGTATCGGCTTACCTTTCCTTCAATGATTTTCCGTTGTCGTGGAAATATCAGTCTGTAAAAGGCTTCAAGATACGCCAGACAAATTTTAACCAAGACCGCGAAAAATGTCACAATCACTGCCATTCTCAAGTTCTTCGTAAAGTAGGGCAAAAATATGGTGCATTACAGTCAGAAATCAATGATGTTATCACAGATTTACGTTGGCTCATAGACGTATACCAGCTGATGCTCGTAGGGAGACCTCTTACACAGCAGCCAGAAGTGATGCCAAACTTTGCCTCTTCATACAATGGCTGCCACTTAGCATTACATATCACAATTTTTCAAACATTTCAAATTTCCTAAAAATGCCTGAAATGAAACTTTACCAATGTAATAGTTTTTCCTAGGTTTTTCACAGGGGAGTAAACATCACACCACCAGCTGCTAACTACTCTGCTGGAGAATGCTCTACTAACATCATTCACAGTGTACGTTTTTTTTCTGATTGCCACTGCGAATTTTCTCATCATAGAAATGGGTTGTAAAGAACCCAATGGAGGTGTTCATACTATGCGACTGCGATAACATCACCAACTCCTATACAGCCCATTGTGAGCAAAATCAAATCTCAGTTGCAATCAAAAAAAAAATTACACAGTGTGAACGAGCCCTAAATTATATAAAATTGGCAACGTTGCCAACAAAGGCTTAAATGGAGAAGAAAGAGTAAAGTATATTCAGCCAGAAAATTGCTCCCAGTAGGGATTGAACCCGGGACCTCTTGATCATCACACCAATGCTCAACTGACTGAGCTGAGTCAGCATTTGGTTGTCAGTCTGAATCTTTAAGGCCTTTATAATGTCATGCTCTATTGATTCTAGAAATGATCAAAGTCCAAAATGTGAAGTGGTGCATAAAGCAAAGTTCACTTTGGAAATCTCCTACCTAACACACACCTGCCTGGAACGTTGCCAACTTTGTATGATTAAGGGAAAATTCAAATACATTTGTCTCAAAAATAAAATTCAACAATTGAAGCATTGAGTAAATCTGTAAATTTCAGAACCATCATCAGAAGACATACTGGAAAAAATGTCAACATAGTTCGGCTTATTTTTGAGGCAAATGTATTGATTATTTATTTATGCTTCCAAGAAAATTTTCTCACAGGTCAGCATTGTAAATCCAGTCAGAATTGACTGAAACGATTCAAAATAGTCAGAAATGGATGCTCTTTCTGCAGGCTGCCAACAGTCCTCAAAAAATAAGTCAGATAAAAGATGGCTACCAATGGCGGCCGTATAGACTCACAAAATATCTGTATTATTCTTGTGAAAAGTTACTATTATAGAAAGATAAATAAATGTGGAAACTACTCAAAACTGTTTTACATAGTGACTCCACATGTAACGTGTCAACCAAATTTGGAAAAATTATAGTCTGTCGTCTTTGGCCCCCAAATTTACACTTTTTACTGAAAGACTATCACATTTCAAAATTATTCTGTCCGATCTTTTTACCAACAAAATTACTCGTTTTGATTTTTACCGAGGATAACAAGAATATAAAATTTGCCATTTGTCATTTACGAGGAAGCTTTAAATCTGCATTTGTTCAACAGTTTACACTGGGCAAAAAGGATATTATTTTAAACCGCGTTAGCTAATTATTAGACGGGTTAAAATTAATTTTTTGTACATGCCAAATGTTTTAGATAAAGATTCTCATTGGCAAATATTTTGTAGAAAAACATCTCACATTCAGAGTACTATAATTATCTTCACATTTCTATAAGATTAAAATAACATGGTGTACAAATTGGAAGATTTCAAGGCGTGATTCAGCAATTCACAACAAGTACAATTGGGACGCAAATTGTAATCTTCATTGGCAAATATCAGTTTTGTTCTTTCTTTGGTTGAAATACTTGCACGCCGAGGTAGTGTAATTGAATTACGTGTGTTTAATGTTTTCTTCGCACTTCGTCACCTTATGCCAACCACTCAAATCGTTTCCTCTCAAAGGCGCTCAAACAAGAATGTGCCATAGTTATTTTTCCGTCATTAAATTTTACACGAAGTTACAATATTCTAGATCTATTTTGTAAAGACTTATTTGGAAAAGCAGGTTCACTCAGTTGTATGAACAGGTTTCTCATCTTCATATCGTAATGACGTCATGAAGTTTAAAATCTGAGTGATGTTAACTTGGTCGGAAATTATGGCTTTACAGAATGCCATTCATAACAGTGACGAGTATAAATTTTGGTTTGCAATGTAAGACCAGAAGTATGGTATAAGTAACAAGCGCTGAGTATCAGGGACTTTGCTTGTTTAACACTCTGAGTTGAGACCAGAAAATACGTGTGATTTTGATAAAATCAGAAAACATGTTTAGCCTTTTATGGGACAAAATTGAGGCCATTTGTCTACAAAATGATATTTTCATTTCGGCAAGCTAAATCAGTTGCCTGGATCTACCACAAGGTGCAACGCACCTCTGTTACACAAAAATTAGGATTAATCTCACAGGAACACATCCCAGCCACAAGACTTTTTGTTAAAAGGCAATGCTGGAAGCACCACTGATCTAATATGCGCTCCCAAATGCCAAATCCCTTACAACGCAACGCTGTACCCTGCCCAGCTGCACAGAGATCATTTCTTTTAACACACCTACCAGGCGTGCAATCCAAGGCACCTCTGGTCATACAATAGTAATTATATTCTGCATAAAGTCCATAACAACAGGGCATGCTTGTTACGATGATCGTCTGTAAGCACGTCTCAATGGTGTAAGTTCCTCCTACAACGGGTGTAGTTGGTGGTATGTAAGGGGCAGGCGTGTTGTCTGTCATTAAGAAATAGAAAGAATAGCAAGCTTAAAAGCATTTACCATAAAGAAAAAACCAACACTTGTCATAAATGAACACAAGCATTCTTACCTATGACCATTGGTGCAGGAGTCAATACAAAGACAGGACGAAAAATCCCTCCCGGCGAATCAGCTACATGAAAAGAAACAACATAATCTGCATTACTAGCTATTCCTATCGATTGCCTCTTTTCAATGGAGAAATATAGATAGTTACCTCTGTAGAATAAAAAACAGGTTGGACCCAATAGGTCTATCTATCTATCTCTGGACGGTACCTGGTGATATAGATATGTCTGCACATCCCCAAAACTCTTCTTGGTTACCGCACCCGGTACAGGACCTTCCAGTAGAGGGATCTGTACCCCAGTTATTACCTGAAAGAAATCCATACAGTTTAGATCTATGGTTTTCCAAGAAAGGGTTCATATTCGTAAAATTCTTTGCCAACATAGACCCTTTTTCAAATCAAGATTTCTGGGATATATCTGAAATTGCTTGCAAATGTACATTCGGCACTGGCTCCATTTTTTTTGTAAAAAAGAAAAAATATACTTTCGTTTTATTTCCCTCAAAGATATGTATCAATACCATTCATTAAAAAATTCTTGCGCAAATCTTTATTGATAAAAGTGGGTTTTCTAATCGTGTAATTCCCACTCAGTGTCACTTTCTTCATTGGGGTGGAACAACTGGACAATGAGCGACATTCACCAAGTGCACCCAGTGCACTGAGTGCAATAAAAGTGCACTTTTTAAAAACTTTTTCTGAAATAACAAGAAACTATGAATGAACATTATAACATATAATTTTATTGCTTTCAAACCAAATTCACTACAATCAAACACACTTGTCAGTTAAAGGACAAGACATTTAGTACTTTTAGTAACTTTAAACTAAATCAACCTAATTTAACTCAATTTCTATTTTAAGTTTTGCCTTTGCCTTTTTGGAACCATCTGAGTTGATGGCAGACTCAATGACATCAGAGACTTTCATGGTAATGTCCTCTTCACAACACTGCTCTTTTTTGTTTTCAACATTGTTTTTGGTCAATACCAACATATCTAATTTATATCTCTCTTCAACACTCTTAATCTTTGGAGCATCCACACTCTCCATAGGACTGGATTCTGACAATTTAACTTTGGGAACACCCCCTGAATTATTCTACTTACATGTATTTGCTGATCATTTGAGGTCTCTTGATATATATTTACCATATCAGATATATGACCCGTGACTTCTTTGACTAACTTACAATCAGCCCTGCTTGGAACAGCCTTGTGGCACATGTATGATGCAATGAGTGATTTGTGAAATATCCATCTAATCTCACATCTTTCAGTAATGACCCAACTACTTTACTGAGTGAATTAATGCCTACTGGAACAGTTGAATACCACACATTGGGCTTAGTTTTTCTGAGAGTTTGCAAGTACAAATTTGGTTTTGATCCAGTCAATGGAAAGAGGCTCATATATTTCTCAACCAAGCACATGGGGTACCTCCTCTTGTCACTATTAGGCTTTACCCATACTACCTTTCTTTCCCTTTTCATGTCTTTAATACCACCTCTAATTAGTTTTTGTCACATTATCCTCCCTGTAAACCAAATATTTCTCCCCATTAACATTGGTTTCAAAATTGAACTGGCTGCCTGTACACTCCCCTGGATGTCTAAATCCATAATGCTCATCCCCTGCTCTAAAGGCACAATTCACTCCAATAATATACAGAACAGTATTCCTAAGTTTGTCAGGGCTATCTTCACCTAGAACATTTTGTTCCCATAGTCTTTTCTCATATTCCATGCTAATAACCTCAGCTCTATGTCTACTTGTACCTGTGGACAAGGATGCTCTCTCTTGCATAACCCTATCTGAGACTCATTGAAACCTAGGGAAATCATCCCCATGAACAAGTTTCCAACTAAGTCCTTTCTTTTTCAAGTGACATTGTATCAAACAGACCATCTCATATAATGTATGTCCAGGGTAATCAGCTTCTTCTTAAGATTTCTTTACTTCACAAACAAATTTTGATAGACTGAATTCTAGATTTTTCTTAGTTACAGTAAAGGCTCATTCAGATCCACATTTACAATTTCCAAGTCACAGTCAATACCATCAAGTTTAGCATCATGCCACATGTTATAATAATTAACAGCCCATTTAATCTTGGATTCTGTCCTGTCCTGATATGTCAATTCCATCATTTTTGCCAACTTCTCATTCAGCACATAATTATATGATCTCTGCCTACCTCTCATTCCAGTACCAACACCACCCAGGGGTCTATTCTGCAGGCAATTTGTCCCTAAGTTCAACCTAAAACCAAATTTTCAAAATAACATTTTTGGAAAATTCCCCGTATAGACTCATTCATGCCTTGCCCAAAAATGAAAAAAACACCAAATGTTCAACAAGCCAATTTTTGGGGAAAATTCAATTTATATCATACATTTAAACCAAAACCTAAACCATTACCATTAAAACACTCACCCCATCACTCGGGAAATTCCAATTTTGCTTGCATTTTGCATCACACTCCTCTCCTTAGATTCACCATCAACCTTATCCTTCAACTCCCTGAAAAAAAATTAAATCTACATAAAAAAAATAACCCAAAGTTTCAACACATGAAACCCAAAAATATCAATTTTCCACTGCAATTGCCACTCTCACCTCAGACACTGCTCCATAACACCATTGTCTTCAAAATTACTTATATCTGAATATTGAGGAATTTTCCCAATTTCCACCACCTCCTTCTTTTCTATGGACACTTCATTATCCTCATGCGAGGTCTGGGTAATAAAAATATTACCATACCCCTCATCTGAGTCATCAAAATCACCCATAATTCCAATGGAAACTTACAAATTAAATCAAACAAAAAAGACGACACAACACACACATGCCCTTCCACTCTGACCAAAATCACACAACTAAATGATTGCGCACTGCAAAATAGCAATCTACCCATTTCCCATAAATGAACTCTGCCAACAGCACCTCTGACTATAACAAACTGAACAAAATTCATCACATTGTCATCCTCACTTCCCAACTCCATTCAAACAAGACCTACTTAAATTCCACAAATTCACAAACCCCAAATTATAACACCCCTAAATAGAATTTTATTATAGTCATACAAATGCCAACTCACAGCGAAAGCTGCTTGTGGCCTTTCTATTCCAATAATGAACTCATAGCATTATTTATCTATTTCTTAAATTGAGGCAAAACGATGTTAAGAATTTAGGGAAGCATATGATTAAATCTCACAAAAGAGGTTTTCTGTACCATTTCCTTTGAGCCAATCTGCGAAAGGCCAACATCAAAATCTGTTCATGAAATCAGTGTGAAATTAGTAAGGACAGATGTCATTGGCATATTTTGGCAGGCCACAACCAGAGAATTATATCACATAACTTGAATCGAACTCAAGATTCTGTCCCAGGTAGATCTACCAGAACTAGTTCAAGAATCAGCAGACTAGAGCTAGACTATATAAAGACATCATTGGAAAGCTGTTGAAGTGTAGATTTTTATTTATCTGGACCGTGTGGTACTCCTGGTACCCCTAACTTCCTGGTACCTAGACCCTCTGACACCCCTGGACTCCATGGTACCCCTGATATACCTAACCCCCAATACCTCCCTCCTCCCACAAGTTCTGGTACCCCAGACTTTCTGGTACTGCTGGTCTGCTAGTATCCCTATTATCCCTGACCCCTGGGCTCCCTGATACCCCTATATCCCATGGCTTCATTTACAAATGAAAGATGACTGGTTGTTCCCCTTAAACCCAAACCTTCAATCCCAACCAACCACAATGCCGTAAATTAGACCTATTTATCATAAAATTGTCAAGGCTCGCATCCGTCATGTCTCCAAATAACCTGGGCTCCCCAAATCAGCCACTACATAAGCTGACTCTAAACAAGTCAGCAAAAATTTGGGAGAGAAGAATGTCACTAATAGAATAGATTTTCTGTTATCCTGAACCTTAAATCATTTATCAAAATTCTCTCTACAGCAAAAATATTGACTACTGAACTACTGAGTCTGTTATCATGAGACAAAGAGTGCCAATATAAAATATTAACAACTTTGGTTTTTTTGCAAAGCTCGAATGTTCAACTATAAAAAAACCATATTTCTGTCTATCAAGAAGGCACAAAAGAAGCTAAAGGACTAATCCTGATTGATTTCAAACATGTCATGAACATTTTACCAGAAATTAACGTTGAAATAATATTTAAAATTGACGGAATAGACCATTTGGAATTTTTCTTTGTAATCATTCTTTACCTCCTCTGTACCTGAACTGGAACACACAGTGATCGCAACTTAAATCAGACGGCAGGAGAACCTCAAAGTAGTTGTGTCCAGTCATTGTTCCTATGTCGTATTTGTCTGAATAGGATCCGTCTTGTTGTCTGGAATAATTGCGAAAATGTTATAATTTTACAATTAATTGCATTTGTAAAAATTCTCAACAATTGGATCGATGAAGAATTCATTTCTATTCTTCTTTTGGATATTTTTTAGGATTTTAGATCCACTAGAACTTTAAGAATTTCAAACTCTGTTCAGGAAATTTGCTAGCCAAAAATAGTAAATTCATCAAATGTTAGAATTCGACAAGCACATAGATATCCAATTGTTGAGAATTTTTACGCGGATGGTAAAATGGCATTGTCAAGAAAAATTAGGCATATCTTCCAATTTTCACAAAGTTAAAGTTTAAAAACTAATTGGGGAAATAGTTATTGTCGCACAACGGAACCAAATCAATCGACGAATTAAAATAATTCTGTGTGTTAAATGCACAGGAGTTTGAATAACTAACTTGATAAGCAAAGTGTTGAGGTCTAGACAGTTTTGTGATACTTCTTGTGATGGGTTTCTGGAGGGATACGCACATACTTTGAACTGGAAATATCCCAAATGGTTTGCAGTAATTTCCAAATGTGCCTGCACTGTTTGTCCCTGTGTGAATCTGGATTCTGGAGGAATAAATCCGTTATAGTATTTTCCACCCACCTGAAAGTAAAGGCGTTTGTTGTATTTATAAGTAACTAAATGTATTATGCTCAGTAATACGGTTTGGAATATCTTTCTTCTGTTTTGTCAATAGACTATATTCTTGTTTTTCCCAAAAGTGATTTCACCTACTTCATTTTCTCTGGGCTGCGTGTCGGCGTAGTCATCGCCACATATACCGCGTTGACCACCATTTCTGATCATTGCCTAGACGAATAATTTAATGCAGACTGTGAAAATAATAATTTATAAAAACAAATCTACTACAAGAAATTATTGGGAAAAAATATGATATTTTACAAGTGATGCAAACACAGCAAAAAAGGTACCATCAGTTATGATACATGACCATATGGAACGGAAACCGTAGTAAATCACAATGTTCCAAATGAAACTTTTCCGATGAATGGAAGTATTAAAAACTGAACCAATCAATTCCATTTTCCCACAGATTCCAATGACTTTTAATTTGGTTTTAAAAGTAAATCTTGCTAAGTAATCAATTCATTATACAGCATATCCGCCGCAGAACAACTGGTTGTCGTCGTAGTTACGTTCCCTGGCTTCTGCTGGATAACGTCTCCACAGTGATGAGCGGGACACAGGATTCAAGAAGCGAACGTGTGCGTCACTCACACACACACAGGACAGCAATGCAGAGGTTAGCAAGACGCTGCAGATATACTCCTCCATCACGCTGCATAAAAACAATGAAAATTTTGCAAAGAGAACAAAAACTCTGTCCATTGATTGCAGCAACAAACTGAACAATTAATTGGATATTTTCATAAAAATGCCACAAACTACGAAGCAGAAATAGAAATCGGAAAGATGTGACCCGTCCTTCACGAAATTTTGCTACAGGTCTACAATTTTGATTTTCTACGTAGCCAAGAATTTGATTGTAATGAAAGAGTGATTTGCAAGAGTCCTCACAGACTTCAATGCAATTCAAAATTAAACGCAATTTATTTATATGTTTACAATTGTGGACTCTGAGAAACTCTATTTTCAATCGTAAATAGACAACCAATAATTGTATCTAAAATAATACTGTACAACTATATTTTGTATTGAAGACATCCGAGTGATGTTGGAATTTTCCAGTTTACTGATATTCACAGCATTTCCAACTGGCAGAGGATCTGTATCACATGTGTAGCTGGAAAGCTGTGAATCTGAGTGTCTTCCTTTCAGAACGTTCTTATCTCCTCCAAACTGACATTCCTTCACCGATTTTGCTGGCTCGTTAGAGTCAGCTTAATGATTGTGATGGGGGCCCACAAGATCTTGGGACAGGGTGGAGGGGAGCCTTTGGCACATCTACGATAATGAGACCTATTTTACTGTGGGATGATGGGTGGAATTTAGCTTCTGGAATGGGGTGATGGAAGCCAACCAATCAGAATGAAGCATTTGTGTGGAGTTTTGGCTTTATGCAGGGTATTGTATGGGATTTTCTGCAGGGTTTTGTGGGATTTTTGGTTGGATAAAAGTCTCAGAACTTCAAAGGTCCATCACTGTTTGGCTTTGGTTACCACTGGTTTACCCCTAGCAACCTGATATTAAGTGGGTGATAAAAGAGGAGTTTGAAGTTTGAAGCATATTTTGATTTGATGAAAGTCTTAGAATTTATTTACTCTCAGTTTGTTTACAATGCACACATAAATAAACTTCAAGTCACAAATTCGAAATTATTACGAGAGCTGGAGCACCATAAACTTATGAAAGTCGTACATATCACAATGCAAATATCACTATGTGACTATGTGATATTCATAATATTATAGTTGGCCATGATTCTGAGGACTATTACATCACATGATCACGAGCCAGCATGTATAATTCTTACACTTCTTGATATTTTTTATTTTCAGCATAAATGAAAGTTGTAAGTTTGCCAAAAATCGATACTTTTTCATGGAAAGTTTTCATAAAAAGGCCTGAACTAAAAACTTGAAATGTCTTTTCTATACTCTGAGGACTTGATAGATGGACAACAGATGGACTGTTTAGAGTTGTGCCTTGAAGGTATGCAACCTTTTATGCTATGATGATGCACGTTACGAACTGACAGGACAGCAACGATGTAATGAAGATAAGCAAAGAACCCAGAGGTCATTTATTAAATTTAGTTCCCGTCTGGCATTCAAAAATAAATTTCGCCTGTCAAATGCATGGAATTCAGAAATTCTCATTGTCAATTGCCAAAACGCATTTGGGAAATGTTGAACGTTTTTATACTGAGACACAATGTTTCCATGCGTGTGTGTTTGTTTTTTGTTTTTCTTCTAAATAATCCATTTGAATACATATTAGTTTCACAGATAATTTACAGAAAATGAAAGGTTACTTGCTGCTGGTATGAAATGCCTCAAAATTCAGGTATTCGTGTGGGATATCTTGTTCCATATGAGGGATCATTAAAGAAATAGAGGGAGAAATCATGGGTGGCCAAATTGTTTAAGCGTACTACTCTCTTGAAAAAGTTACAAAACTTTAAGTGATAACTTTGCTAAAGCAGTCAATAGTATTATGTGCTTGATGATTTTGATTAATTACACAATGTGAATTGATTGAACCTGGAATGCTTTTGATTATTTAAGGCTATGTCCAGGACAGGCGTGAACGATTGTCTAACAAAACAGCCCCCCGTTAATATCGGTAATACCGATCACTTCCCCTCTCCATCCTCCTCATTCTAGACTTGCTGATCATGCTAAACCAGACCTAGCTGGGGGTAGGGGTGAGTAATCCTTCTGGCTGGTCGTTCTACTGGCCCTTTCTGTCTGGTCCTTCCAGGGAGGTGTGGCTCACCTACCTGTCTGGCACGGGAGAGGGAGGGAAGACACCTATCTGGCCAGGGGAGGGTAGGGAGGGGGTCACTTACCTACCTGGGCAAGGGAGTGGTGAGGGTGGTTGGTCACCTTCCTGACCGAGGGGGTCAGGTTAGGTGGCTCCCTTCCCTCCCCTCCCCTCTGTGGACAGACAAACACCTGTGAAAACATTACCTTCCCTCGCACTAGGTATGTGGTCGGTGAATATGACTTCAATTTACCAGAAAATACTGAGTTACCAGGAAAATTCAAAAGAATAGCGATTCGTGGTATAATTCTCTGGTCATTGCAGATCAAAATGTGCCAATCATGTCCATCCTCATTAATTTCATACTGGGTTCATGAAAATTTTGCGATGTCGGCCTTTAGCAGATTGGGTCTAAAGAAATTATGTCTAAATGATTAATACTTAGAGTCTCAATCCGGCCACAAAATGACAAATAACTTTCGGTTTTGTTGTGTTAAAAAGGGTTCCTTACCAAGTCTTCCGTAAGAGATGACATACTAGTAGTATTTCCTTTAACAGGAATTGATAGTTTTATTATCCTTCTAGATTACAGTAAGATACATACTTGGTCATCATGGATCAAGGTGGTAACCAGTCTGTGGCACGGTCAATCAGTAGCAGCTCTCTTAGTGTCTAGGGGAATTTTGGGGGCCTTATATAGCAAGCAGATGGGCTATGGCCAAGAATAGTAACTGTTATATTTGCCTCTCTTACCTGTACTAGCCGTTACCTGCGCTTAAGCAAGGACAAAGGCTAGAATATTTGTTG
>JBCAUG010730421.1:0-26519 GCA_038406175.1 Haplosyllis leylae | reverse complement strand
GAAATAATGTCCTCGGCTGACGCCTCGGACATTATTTTTCAATAATGTACACTTCCTCGGCCATTATCTTAATCATAACCAAGGCCTTAGTTGTTTCACAAAATTTTAATACCTTCTCGACCTACGGTCTCGAAGGTATTAATTTTGTGAAACAACAAGGCCTAGGTTATTAACTAATACGGAAATTGGAAACGGGACCTTTCGCATAATGCTCGAATAAACAACGATGTAGACTTGGAAATTAGTGTGGCATTCCCACCTTATGCTCAAGGTTCCATGTAAAAACTAGTTTTCCCGAGGCCAAGGCTTGCACTGAAATGGCCGGCGTACTTGGACACTTACCTACAGAATTACAAGTAAACATGTACAGTGCTCTTAATGAGTCTGCCTGAGCCACCTGCCTGCCCGGGCAGAAAAACAACATTATTCTAAAAATATCGACCACTCGCCTGGAAAACAGTTATAATCCGTTTTAATCCAGCGGACTTCAATCCGTCAGGCGATCGAGCCGTCCCACCGTCTGGCGCTTCTCGGACATCGTGTCTCGTATTGACTCCGTAGGTGATGTGGTCCGCAGATAATTTTTGAGAATCATTAAAAATAAATGTGAAATAGATCGAGAAAGGCCATATAAGGTATAAGGCTCATCAAGTGAAATTAGGTTAAAAGAGGTATCGCCCATCAATGCCGACATCTCTTGCCATTGTGACCACACTTTCCCAATCATTTCGGGAGATATTCATGTTGTTTGGCAGATGCAGCACCACAGATAAACCAAGATACCCTACCTTTAAAATCGAAGAGTGGCATCAAAACATTGATGTAAAGTTGGCTTCTCATCCAAGATAAAAGATTGCGATGGTGGCTGCCAGAACGAACTTTAGAAAAAAGAAAGGACCTCGGGAAGGGATTTTAGACTAAGAGAAGTGAGTAGGTACGGCTCTCCCAGGAAACGTGCTGCCGATATCAGTGCTCCTAAAGTGCGTAGTGATATCTCGTTCCTGTCAGCGATGGATGTAAGCGCTATGTTAATCGTGGAAGACATCTCAGCTCTGGTGGGGATAAAGCCATCGCTTTCCGGTGCAACACTAAACAGATTATCGGCAGATTATAGTGGGGATTGGTGCACGGATAATCTCCTATTAACGCCACCTGGTTGGTATGGAAACAGATGTATCCCCACTGCGGTATTTTTAAATCTCTAAAGCTTTGAAAGGTTTTCCTCATTTTTGAAAACACCAATTTCTGTCCGAGAATAATGGTGTACGTGTTTGTTTTACGTGAACGTGCAACTGTTCTGTCGCACTTTTTTTTAAGCCTTAAGGTCCGTTCGCTTCCCATTTCGCTCTATGTGAATGAGCCCTTAGAAACTCGAAAGAACCGAAGTGCGTCGTACAAGCGGAAGTGGATGGCACATCCTATGATAAAACTAGCACTTATCTGTATCCAATGCAGAGACAGCAACAAGACATTTTCTGGTTTATGTGAAGAAACGCAGACCCCAGTCGCAATTCGCAAGGTTCTCATTAAACGACATTCCATGTATGGAAATCTATGGGTATAGTGCGAGGGAAAGGCGTGGATGCTTTATAATTAGCTCTGTTTGAGGTTCAAGATTAATCAAACTAAGTAAGAAAAGAAACTCGCGCAACAAAGAACTGTTGGACGGAAATAGATTGGAAACCTTTGTACGAGTATTCTTGTCTTCTTGTTAGAGAGCTCCAACTGTGCGTCATTATCTGCTGTTGAGGACGCTCAATCAGTCTTTCCTGTCAGAACATCAAAACTTGAACTGCAGTTAAATGTTCGAAAGGCATCCTGCATGAAATGTCTATTTCGTCACAACCCACATTTAAAAGCCAACTTCTCATTCATTCGTGTCCAACTAAACCTCGCGCAAATGATTACATTTAAAAATCAAAATATATCTAGTGTCGCAGATTCCCGAAAAGAGGGAAAGAAAACTTTTTACTTAACTCGTCAAAGTGAAAACGTCGTGACTTGCGTGCAGGTTCAGTCTCCTTTGCTTGAGTCTTTAAAAATGCTTTTTAGCACATGTATGTTGTAGGTGAAAGAGTGTATTCGTTATTGGTTTGAACCAAATATGACGGGAAAAGCGCTGTAACCGAAGTTGACTTGTAAGAATGATGTGGCATCGGGTTGTAAATTGCTTCTCGTTCAATAGCTATTGTTCAGCTGTTACAATGATCCGGCCATTTCAAATCAAATCCATTGCTGCCTTGGCTCTATTTATGGCGGCTGTAGCAATAGCGAGGACTCTGGGCCCGGTATTGTTGCTGACCAAGGCTCTTGAGTGTTCAACTAGACTGGGATAGGCTGTTTGTTCACCGGACGCAGTCCCGTCTGAATAACGACCAACGGTGGTGGAAAGACTTCATGCTTGGAGGTGCTAGTCTTTCATAGTGGGTAAGGTACGGTACCTGAGAGACAAGGGTAACAATGGCGTGAAATGCATTAAATTACACAAGCATTGTATCAACCGTGATTACTGAAAATTAATGCATGGGTAAAAGTTTATGGTCACTGCATGCATGACATCATGGTTTAACGTGAAGTTAGTTGATGGGGATGGTCATTGATATAAATTAAGAAATTACATTAGGTTTCGGTTTTTTTCTGTTGTAGATGATTGTGTCTCTTTGCTTTTCCCACAGAACGCGTTAAAAGTTTTGTGATATTTTAGAATGTTATTAAATGGAGCGTGGATGAGAGTATACACACGTTTCTTATCTCCCTTTTGATGGCAAAGTTACAAGAATCAATCGCTATGGGGGCCACATTTCAGGTCAAATTTATACGGTTCATGATCAGAATTCGGTTTGGGATCTCGGTCTGTGTGTGAGATGGGTCCCCGGGAATTGGCCTCATTATACGCGGGTTTGCTAATTTGGCCAGACATCGATTGAAAACACAAGATAGATGAATAGTCGGACCAGCCTCTAATTTCCACAATCCTTCAAACCTCAGTGTAATTTATAGCCAGACATTTCTTCATAGTCACATTACAGTCGTGTTCATAGACTGAGTGAAGTGCTTAAGAGTTCTGGCTCTGATAGGGAGGGGACCCAGTAGACTGGTGCTTATGAGTACAGCCATTGGTAATGTATGGTCACCCTGAACGGACCAGTCTAGATCGTTAAAACGGAGACATTTTCATTCCATCAAACTTCCAGACTTCACCATAGTTCATTGCCATTTTCGAAGCGCAAAAAAGTTCAGACTAATTTTGGAGTAAAATATCATCTTTTGATGCGAGATACAGTTGAAATTACCACGGAACTGAGTCACATAGTAAATGTATTTTGGGATGATGACGGTTCCATGATTTGTAGCACAAGAAATGTCATGACCATGATAGTTGTAAGGGAATGCGATAAATAGTTCGATTGAGCAAGAATGTAAAAAATGTGTTGTATTGATTCTGGGAATTTTTGAAAATTAATAATCTTCAAGCAAACAAAATACTCTGTCAAGACTAATAATGTTTTTCCTTTTTCTCATTGTAGGTAAGTTGAAGCGCTGTTGTTTTCTTTGAAATAGAACAAAGGGCCATTTCAACCACGAGTTTTCCAATGGGATAAGTATATGTTCCAATTAATTTACATTGCACAGTTATTAACAATGCATGCTGCTTTCCCGGTCAGATGGGAACTACAAGCAATTTCAGTTAAGAGAGTCAGAGGTGGGCAATAGAAAAGGCGTGATAACCTTAAGGTCCACTCACATCTTGCGAATACTCAGACTGTTCGTGACCGCAGTATTGTAATCAGTCTTCCTAAATTTAATTTAACAGTGACTGTTATGTCATCACAGGTAAACATTGACACAATCGTAGACACATTGTATAAATGGACCCTAACTGTGGTACGATCAGCTCTCGAAAGCTGGTGGTTTTCTTTGTGCCGTGGTATTGAATAAAAATATTGGCACAATGACGTGTACTCTTTTATACCAGATGTTTCTGTTTGTTGAATTTTATTGCATATAAAATCTATTCAATTGGCTGAATTTTAGCCAATATAAAACCTGGTGATCTTTTTGAGCCAATGGTAGTATTGCTGTCACGTCGGCATGGAATGACCTTCATCAGGTTATTTTTGTTACACGGCTCTCCAATCAGTGCCAAGACCAAACAAACTCGAACGCAAAACCTAATATAGGAATTCACTCAATGTACGCAGCCAAATGTCCACAAGCATTAGGGAGCATTCACAAAGAGAGGTTAGAAGTTGTGTTACAACGCAGACCTGTCATACAGGCAGACAGTAAAAGGGTTATGACTGTCAATATTGCTTCAGCTGTGATCTCACAGGAACCTCAATATTTCTTTCTCAACGCCATAATTAGCCCCCCTCGCCTTAAATACTTCTTTCAGCACTGAACTTCTGTTCCAATTTGCAGTATATTATGGTAACTTTGACAGAGACTCGTGTCATAAATTGTGACCTTTACTTAATGAATGCTACACGTGTGATTTATCGAGATGGTAAACGAGAAGTGTGACCTTTTGGTGTATTACATGACGAAATGATATTCGTAAGGGAGTGTTCACATCGAGCGAAAACGGCATCATTTTAAAAGGATACTATCATATCGCCCTTTACTGTTCAGACCACACCGTATCAACTTTTGCTTAGAAATGAGTTTTCGGCCCATGAAACCCGTTTTGGAGCCAAGGTTTTCTTTGATATTTCGGACTACTTTATGAATAGCTCATTTTATTCCTAAGAATCCATTAGAAAGCGACGTCGCTTTGGCGTTCACTTTCTCTCAGTGTAGATGTAGCTCAATACGACGAATATCCATAATTTAAAGTGAAAGAAAAGAAGCCACAACCATCACCACCAGCATCCTGTGGGTGCAAGAAACAAGCCACGTCAATAATGAGCTGTAGTAGGTGCAGATAGTCATGGAATCAATCACCTTCTAGATCTGTGGCTCTATTTTTGTGTATGGTTCAACACTTCAATTTTAAAAGATCCCCTTTTAAAACGTAAACGTGTAGTAATCCTTCCTCGTTTACCTTCTAACCCTTCACATTGGTGCTACCCAGTTTTGTGATACTTCCCCCATAAATGCTTATGTTCCCACTAATTAGTAGCAGTAATGACTTTCTGACAGGTCGAACTGGTCCGTCTTTTTCGCACTGGTTCAAATCCTCAAATGAAAGTGGAAAACTTCGACCTGCAGCCTTGGGAGCTTTTCTGAGGAATCTTCGGGCCAGCAGCCATCTCCGACGGTGCAGTGTGATATATGTTGCCTATTAGAATCCTCCGTGTAATTGATGTTGGCCATTTAGAACCTTAAAGGCTTTACTCAGTGTGTGTTAAGTCTCAGCTCTACAGACAAAGAACGGTTGCTGTATGGAATACAACAGAAAAAAGCCTCGTGTGTGGTCCCGACTCTGTTGAAGCACTACCATATACAACTCCTATAGTTTATTTGGCTGTCATATTGTGATGCAGCGATAGAGAGAACCATTATGATAGTTATTACCTCTGGGATTGCCCGTATTACCAATATGTCTGCAATGGGTTGTCGCAATCTACTCACATATATAAATGGCAGATTGTTTGGACACTGTAAGCTCTGTTTGTTATGCTTACTTTTTGTCCCTACATTTTTTTATTGGTAAATAAAAACGAATTGATTCGTTTTAACACTTCTCAAAAATAATTGCCGAGAAACCATATTTGTGAGGAACATACACTCGTGACCACTGGTTAGTGGGTAGATTCCCACTCGTGACTTTCCGGTGTTTTCTATTTCTGTAACATTTAACTATGTCACCGAAAATAAAATTAAACTAAACAGCTAATTGTTAAAAAAAAATTCAACAACAGTATTAAGTGTTGAAAGTAGCTTGTGAAGTTGTAATTGTTCTCATTCTAACGCACGTAATTTAATCCCCTTGAATAGGAATAACGTAAAAAGTTAGCGACAGCTTGTTGAGGCTTACAATTCATCCAGCTGTGATAAAATATTAACATTGATTTCTTAATTAAACTTTGATACAATTTTCAATATTGCCATGTTTAAATAAATACTAATTGCAATGAGTAAAGGAAACGCCACATCTGCTGACCTACTTTCTGCTATGATTCCCTATCTATTTCAGATGCAACACATGTGTATGCATACATGACTTGATACATGAGATGATCTAATTATGCCATCAGTTTAGAAATACAGGTCATGACCTACTATATTCTTATTTGGAAGTGTTAAAAAGTGTCCAGCCAGTGACCTTTGTGTGAAGTACTCATAAGTCAGTGTAGAGGGATGTGGGGGATATGTAATATAATCTAGACTGACACAAGGTGCTGTATAAATCTATATTTCATTAGCTTTTCTGTATAAGCAGGCACAGATGGTCCTGGCAAGTAGTTTATATGTCCTTCAGCTTTAACCCATTCATGTTTAATGCTGCCACAATCTCTCAGGAAATTATGTTCAGGACCAAGCTCTGCCAACATCTCTGCCTTCTGGCTATTGTATTACATGGTCAGTAATAGGAAAGATAGAGCCATCAATGGTAAAATAAATTGAGTTTCTGATGGCAATATGAGCAGATGAATACATCTGAGTGCGTTAATTTTCTGGTAATATATTTAATTGTGTGGAGTCATGGACTTAATTGACATTAATTTTGTGATTATCTAGCTTTAGCCTAATAATCAAATTGTGACCATAAATTCTCCAATTGTGGCTGAGTTCAAAGTTCCAAAGCCACATTGTATCGATTTATTGCTCAGTGCCTGTTTATTGACACATTTTCATTTGAAGTAGCAGATAAAATACATGTACAATGTGGTTATACATGCTATCAGCTAATACAATCATTAAGTTATTGTTAAGATTAAAGGTAGACATGAAGGTCTCCGTCAGAACAGTGAGCAATTTTCATTGCTAAATATAGCCATTAAGTTCCATAATTAACAGTAATGAAGAAAAAAGCATTAAGAGAACTGCTTGCCATGAAAGGTTTGCTTGCAGCTAATATTTGTGTAGATAACATTAATAGCCTTAGTTTAATGGAAGTGCAATGGATCATTAAGATAACTACCAGCTTTTAAGGGGAACTACATGTAGCCAACTTAGTTGCATTACATACATTGGTAATCATAATGCTGCAGCACAAATTATGCAGGTAAAAATGCCATAATCAACAGCAAACAGAAGACACTATTGAATCAATGTATTGAACCCTCACAAGTGATCCCTATTCACACAGGTCCATAGAAGCATATTGATTAACTGATTGATATTCTATTATTGTAGTCAGGAAGGATTGACTTATGATAATAAGAAATTGATTTTAGCTACAACACAGTAGTCATTTAAATGAGTCCCGCCAAGTGCTGAATGTGGGATTTATCAATTAAGAACAGTAGGAGCCTCAGTTATTGTACTTTACAAGAAGAAAAGCTTCAAAAAGTACATGCAAGTTCCATACGTTGTGCAAACTATTTCGTTTCCAATTCACTCGAAAGCAAGTAACATGCTTTCATTTTTGTCAGAATTTCGTAGCATACATTGTAAGACAAAGTCTAATTTTATGCTTTACTAGTGAACCTACAAAAAAAGCACAAACAAATTTATTGGTTTTGATCCTCGTTTGCAGTAGTTGCAGACAGTAATTGTAAATTTTTCGACGAAAACAATAGAAACCAGATACAAAATACCAGAACGATTAGGAGAATTTTATGCACATCGTCTCCTGTTGTCCTGAGTTATATTAAGACCTTTTGCGCATAATTCGTGTAACATTCAACCTTCGGTTGTCTCTAGATTTACCATCTATGGATGCTTTACAATGACAGTCCTGAGCTGACAGGCCATTTGCGCGTTTTTTGCTTTGTGAGATTGATTAACCTAACTAAACACAGGTATTTGGCAGACGATGTGTAGCTCTATTGTGATGTATTCTGCAACGTTTTCTTCTCATTAATAAAACATGTAGCACCTATGTGCGGCACTACGTGGCATTCAGTGCGCATTGTTTTTGAACATATCGTCCTAGGTATCCATCTGCTAGTGACAAATTCAATTAAGGTTCTCAGGAGATTAATTCAGTGAAATAAGCATTTAGTTGTCAGAGATAGACATTCATTCTATCCTTGATTTGGTGCCAAAGAAAACAGTTAATGTAGAAAGCACAGAAATGCTGGAAGTGTGTGTATTGTCCGAAAGTAATGGATGATGGAACTAGAGTGGATTACGTGATGGACATCACGTAAGAAAACCGACATCTTGAGCTCAAAATCACATGCGTTCAGATTTCTTTCCATTAGTCGACATGTGATCAAAAAGCAGTCGAGCTGTTCGTGCATTAACCCCTGGTTCATTCATCCCCTTGTTTTGTAATTCCAAGATTCTGAGTGAGCCACGGTATCATGAGTTGACTGGGACCTTGTTTAATAACATGCCATCTTCTCTTAGCTGATGACGCCAGAGCACACGTAGGATTATCTTGTCCCCTTGACCCACTTGCAGGTTTCCTCCAAGGGGACACTTATCGAGAATCATTGCTTAAGCTAAGCACGAAAATAACTGATTAATATTATGTTCACTGGGATATTGTGGCCAAATTAGGTTCTTTTATCACCCACCACGGAAAGTAGTGGCGCAGAGCGTATTCGTTGGCACTGATGACGTCACTTCCTTGACAACCAACAAGTTGTTTTCAACTACACTTGAAACGCATAAAGGTTTCGTGAGGCGCTCAGTGATCTTCCTTCGATGTATACGTCTATTTATTTATTTATTTGATTTTGAATGAAAAGTACCTCCTTAATGAAACTCCCATTTACCTGACCAGACATGAGATGATATTGCTTTCCATGGTGCAGTTTGCTTATTGACTGAGATTGCTGCATCGAATCCTTTTCGCACTTGTACCATTACATTACGAACCCCAATACCATGTGGTATTGAGTTTTGCCTTTTTCTTATTCAAGACCATTATAATTGCGCTCTCTTTGATTGAGCATGCTTGTATTAAACAGCTAATCACTTTGTATGTTAGGCAGGGAGTTGCCATGGAGATTGTATTATGGATTTCCACTAGGGATTCTTTTGTTAGTATAATTCTAGTTTATCCAAGCGCATTGTGTACAGGGCGGGGGATAATGAGGTTTAATCAGGTGTGACGCTCCTGGAAAGCCAGCTGCTAGATTGATGTTTGTCTTAACATGTAAATCCGGGTTCAACAACCTGCTTAGTTTCGAAAAGAAATCATTAGATAAAATTAAAAACAAAAAAGGTGAATGATTGATGAGACAAAGTAAGAAGTCAGCTCTGCTTCATTGTGGTTTCTTGAACCTGATACACGGAAAAAGATTTTTAACAACTGAATTTTCTGCACTGAAAATTGTATCTCCATTTAGCTTAACCAGATTAGCTCCTGATATCGGTGAATCTGAGACCACCGCTGACCAGACTTCCAATCTTCTGCAATCCGCAGAACAGGCTGTAACCCGAAACATTGCTATGAACCTTCTCTTTCTTTCAAGAAACATTAGTAAATCTGAAACATTTAATTATTTATTGCAGGACATCTACATTTCGGAATTGCGAGCACACCTGCTATGACGACAGCTTTGGTTTTTCTATTGTTCAGCGTGCTCACAGGTTTAATTTGTATGTTTTGAATTAATTTTGAATCAGGTGTCTTGTGGTTAAGTGAAGCCCGGCAACGACGGTGCGAGGAAGCCCTTCATTAACGTAATGAACGTTATCATTAACTTCTCAATATCAGCGTGTTGGGCGTGATACCCAATTACCTGCACTACTTTTGAGTACCATTCACACAGTAAGCGTTTGCAAAAGCGAATGCGAAAAATATCAGATCTTTGTAGTCAGTGAACGTGAAAGCTAGATTGGAGTTTACTAATTACATAAAACCTAGCTTGGTCGCCTTCACAAACGGAATCGTCCGCGTACCAATCCTAACGTCCGTTCACACTGGCTGATATCATTAACGAACGTCGCACGGAAGGGGTGGAGTGCTGATTGTTACTGATGTGCACTTTCGCTAAGAATAAGAAACAGTGTGAAAGAGTTTCATTTATGATTTACTATCGTCGCTCTCTCTCATTGTGAATCCGCTCTTAACGAGTGCGGCCATGAAAAATTCATCGCTCACTGTAATACAATTTTGCTATGTTTTAATTGAAGCTGTTGTACGTGTAAAATTTAGTTGGATGATTAGTGGTCGAGGCATTGGTAGATTTGTCACAACCTACTGTTGAGTCACTATGGTGACAACGTTATTTTGAAACATATGTTTTAATCGAAACTACTTTTGATATATTAATGACCTTAAAGGTTAACGTTAGTAGTTTAGATTACTATCAATAAATATCTATGATAGAAAATTGGCGTGAGAGACATTTTAGACCGTGGTACTTTACACCTGTAAACTTCAGTGTGCATTGAAAAGGAAACTTGTTGTCAGATGTGTAATTTTCCCCTTGTACTGGCAAATCAGCGATAGACAAAGAAAAAAAATTGGAATACTTCAGATTTTTGACTGAAACAGGCCCATGAATTCAGGTGACCAGTCTCGGCCAGTAGAAGCCAAACTAATTGACCAAGAAGCCAAATCAAGTGGCCACAGCATAAGGGTCAGTAGTGGGAAGCATTCTCATATTATCAAGTCTGTGTGTTGGAAGAGGAATTTTACAGACCATAATTATAGCGTTTGATTGTGGCGTTTGAATTTCCTGAAACACAGAAATACGGGCTTGTGGAAAAAATATTAGTATTTACTTAATGGTGTCATTTTAAGTTTTCGCAATACGTGTCTTAATGATGTTTTGTTCAATATCGACGAAATTGAAGAGACGGCGTATTTGATATGAACGTTTATTATACCATTAAATCATACTTTTTCTATTGGAAATGTCAATAATTTGATTTTTTTTGCTTATCTCTATGGCTGTTTGTATAGGAGACAATGGTTTACACTTTCTGAGTCTCGAATCGTAAGTCACTATGACGTCAAAGTGTTCTTCTTTGTGACTTTGCGTTACAATTGAATTCAAGAGCCAATCAAACGGTAAGATTTACATGTATCAAGTGTCCAGTGTTAATGATTAAACGTAGGTATCCAGAACACGAAATACTTCCCGTATCAAGTGACGTTTGACGAAAACTTGGAAGCCTTTTGCTGCTCTTGCTGAAACATTCTATGTTCCACAGCTGCTGTGTTGTCACCTTGCAACCAGGAGCCACGTTGAAACTGTGTTGTCACCTTGCAACCAGGAGCCACGTTGAAACCTTACGTTTCAATTTGTTGATTTAAGTTTACGTCACAGTTTCAGTGGTTATCGAAACGTTACACATAACGTCACCCTTCCGAGATCACAGTGAGAAATACTTGAAAGCTTTACGGTTATTCAATACGCACCTTTATCTCCATGTTAAACAGTGTCAGCCCGTGAGTCATAAACATCAATAAAAGTAAAATCTCCAGCTGCCGCACTCCACTATTGTAAACAGCGCAATATGTTTATAATGGGAATAAATCATTGATGCCATTTGCAGTTAAATGGATTTTAAAAGTAAAAACCACAGCACAGATTGCCATTGCTTTAATCCTCAATCCTGGACAACCAGCAATATGTGTACACTTTTATTGCTCAGCTAAATTATTTTTTCGATAAAAATTAAATCAAAAGATTTTTAAATGCAAGATGCAATGCGTCTGATGTGGGTATGGAGTTATTTGCATAGATTACTATTGCCACGTTGCTCAACAGTTTGCTGTTTTTTAAACTATTGATTAAAAAAAATTTAACAGTTGCATCTTATCAGTTAATTGCCTTGAGATGTAAATTTGCCTGTGCGAAAATGGACAGCGAGAAGAAATGAGAAAAAGGTGCTGAATTATAATGGGAACATTGAAACAGAGATTAACCGAACCAGTTTCACCGTTCAACGACATCAATGCAAAGCTGCTGGACATCCCAATATTTTAATCATAACGGTAACAAAATGAGTTACAGATTACCAAATGTCTTTTGACGTTCGCATTCGGTTATTTTTCTGTGCGATGTAAATGAAGGCAGACTGTTTGGAATTCCGCCCGTGTTAATTTGACATTGATATTCATTGAGGGTGACGTGTTCCCGGCCATTACTCGTAATTACAACTAATTACTCACTACAACAAAAAATAACACAAACATACAGCATCACAGACAGAACCCATTCCCCTCCCCTTCCCGGCAAAAACCAACTATACCCTCTAGCAGTGCCATCAGATAGGGATTACCGCCTGCCTATCTACCGAATGATGACATGTAGCTCGTAAAGGAGTTGTTGTAATGCTTTTGAATATTTTTCATTCTGTTGAATATTTTTCATTCTGAACGAACATCCTGACAGCGAATCGACATTAACCGGAAACAACATAATTCAATCAAAGTTTCAGGACAATTACGCCCATCCTAGCAAGCATTCACTCTTCTGTCCGGGAGAGTGGGGAAGAGAGTGGGAGGGGGCAAGGGGGAGGGTATCCCATGTCCTAGCTGGGGTACCCCCTCCCCCAGGCAGGACCTGGAACAGGACGAGTGACAGGACTAGGGGGTAACCCCCCTAGAAAGGACTTGGGATCAGAGACTGGGGGCACCCCCCTCCCCTGTGAACTGACCAACAAACTGAAAAAGAAAATCCTATAACCTTCGGTTTCGAGCGTTAACGGTAACTTTTATTGTCGGATCAACAATTGGTTGAGAACATATTTGGAATTTGGATAATCCACAATACAGTGTGACCCAGTTCCCTATTTGTACCGGGTTGTAACGCATGGGGAGGTTGCCATTTTAACAGACTGTGTATGTTAATGAAGCGTTTAAATTTGAGCCGATGGCACCAATCCAGCCGCTTGTTTGTGACTCTTTCATCATTGTGCACTGAGCATCAGTAGTGGGATCAAGTTGTTGGCACGATTAGAGGTCTGTTCACACCAACACCACCAAGCGAAAGCGAACCCCGGAATCACCACGAATAAGATATACTACTCATTTCCATAAGTTAATTGCTCTTGCTTTATCTGAAAGTTTAAACTGAAAACCGTGCGTGTTGTATGTGATGCAGACATTTTCGCCTTTGCGGTCATTCAATGTAAACATGTCCTGGCGTTTAGTACGAATAACTGAGGAACGGACAAGAGCAGAAAAGGGCACGGCCAACTGCCAAACACGAACTACAGGTTCCAACCACATGATTGGTGTGCGGACTGTAACATTTATCCGAAAAGTGAAACAAGTGAAATAAAATGTCCGTAAATGGGCATGTCAGTTGAACAACAGGTTCCAAAATGTAATAAATGTGCCATCCTGTCGCATGTAAGTTGAACAGCATGCTTATCCCTCTCCTATCAGAGGGGATTGATAATGGGAATTTAATTTGCATGATAGCCATGGCAACAGCCCACATGAAGCTCGCGAGCTAGGAGATAAGAATAAATATTTTCACAGATAGAGAAATCGAATGTCATCAATAGACATGTCAGTCAGTGATCACCACCATAGTCTGAAAATGAAATTTTCTCCAAATATTCATGCAAGCTGATGTGACACTGCATGTAAGATGGTCGTTTGAAAAAAATCCAATTGTGTTCGTTTTCTTCTTTTTTTCTACAGAAAGCTACCACTGGTGACCACCAAATGCCATCTATTTGGAGCCACTAAGAGACATAAGATATACATTATTAAACACAGGCACAACCGAGATCTCGTGTAGTCTAATTGATCGTTCCATTGAGAATCATCTAATTCTATTACACATTAAAACAAGAAAACCATCGGGATTTTTGTTAGTGGTAGTCATTTGAAAGTACATCGAACCCTTGTATGTTTTGAAGGTCACATGATTTTACTCGCTCTGTCTTATTCCTATCAGCATAGTAGGAAGGTAGTAGGTTCCAAATGAGGATTTGATATCTCGCCAATACAACACAGTTATTTATCCAAACAGCTGTGCTAAAATGGAGTGAGAATTGAAATTTGAATTGAAAGGGTATTGCTCTTTCGTCTAATTTTGTCTAAAGGATTGATGTTTATCGTTTCGTATTGTGTTGCATTTTGATGAAGCAGCAATGAGAGAAAAAAGCCTCGTGAGCAGAGAAGAGGGGGGCGATATATTACGTTTATCTGCCAACAATGCGAACTCCATGCTGGTTGTTTTACCAATGATTATACTGAATTTAGATTGGAAATTGCCGGGAAAAGCCTGAAAAGCTCAAACGGGGGATAATTATTCCCCCAGCACTGTGTGTATGGAGTGTTTTACCGCCTGTAGTTCTGCAAATTTTCATCGCGACCAAATTTTGCTGAGGGAAAAGAGAATTCTCATTGAATACTCCGCGTGATTACAAGTACAAATTTGATTTGGTTTTATCGTATCGCCAGAAGAATCCTTGACGCTTTGGGGCCTTTCATAGTACACAGTTTTTTCCAAGGTTTTTGACGGTGATGATCATCGCAATTCCTTATTTGGGACCAGAGGGGCAACCACGTTTTGGAGCTGTAAGGGTATGTACATTGATGCAATGGTTTTAGCTCTTTCGGGTTTCGGATGACATCACCCTTACTTGACTTGTGTATTTCTTCGGTTTCAGATGCTGATCTCAGTTGCGTTTTGTGAAAAATCACTGGAAAAGAGTTCCCAAACGGAGTGTTGTTAATATCAACAACGTCCAGGGCACGTTTTTAAAAAAAGTATTGCTTTGTGTTGGGGAGGATGGCATTGAAGCTGACTAAGCGGAAAGCACCCAAAATAAATATGCTGAATGCATGGGCTGGGCCATTGTATCATTGTAGGGAATTAGTCATTATGAAGCATTAAACCTTAATTTATGGGATAAGCGGTTAAACATTACACACAAATAGGAGAGATATCATGCATTGAAGCAATCAACAAACCCGAACACATGAATTGACTCAATGCGGGGACGGATGGTATTGACAGAAAGTGGCTTCAGTGTTGTAGCTGTTGGATTTTTTCTTCACTGTGAGAGACTTACTGCCTGTTTGGTACAATTAGATTTGAGTCTGAACGAAGCGAACGAAGAAGGAGCATTGACTGGTTTCCTCATTAAGAAGCTGAAGCCTGAATCTGGCACCCTCCACGTCTGTGATAAACTATCAGCGATTGTAGCCTAATTGTGGCGGGCACAACAGACAGGCTATATGGTTCGGAAGGGAGACTACCATTCTATTGGGTGATGCTGCAATGAGATTAGAATGGAGATGGCTTAACTGGGGGGTTAATTTTGTTTGTAAAATCTGTGCTAAATATGCACCAGACGAATAAAAAACATATCGGGATAAAATGGAACCACAGCGGGTAAATGTGTGTTGGTTGGCTAAGCCTTTGAATGGTTTTGTAATGGAAATATATTGGGAGTTACGATCCCAATCAAACAAGGCTTTTTTCGGTGATTCAGTTTCACCATTGTTTTGGTCATGATGCAGAACTGTACGGTACTTTTGGGAGGTTTGGCTGTAGGTTAGAATGCAGAATACGTGGTTTTGAATAGAATTAATTCAAGAACATTCACCAAAAGGTCAATACGTAACAGAACATGAACGTTCTGAAATTTATTAGCGACTAAAAGAACCTGACCACATGAGGATGGGAGTTCCCTGGATATGTTAGACTGGGTTGATACAGTTTTTGTGGGCCCCAAGCTTGGGAATTCGGTGATACTATCTGCTTTATGTAAGTCAGTAAACATACAGACGATAGATCTCTGACGACCAGGAGATTGTTCCAGTCCCAACTGAAGGTTTATGTTGTTCGTTTTGTACCTTTGAACAAAATGGCCCCCATTTCCGTTTTGTTGTTGATTATTTACAATGGAGCATTTGCATGATGCATGTCGGTATCAAATAAATTGTATGAACCCCTGTGGGCTGAAAATGGTAACCAGAATTCAAACGCAGAAAGCACAAAGCTTGCATGAAAATCTAAATACGTAACAAGCATGTTCAAGAATATCGTGCTTTCGCATACACAGTACCTACTTTCTTTTATCGAAAGAGGAATCGCCAATAGTTTTCGATTGTAAAGAAACTTGATAGTAAACAATGTGTATTGTTCTTGTCCAGAATCTAGTTTCATTGCGGTTTTATTGGTCTTCATTGCAAGTCAGTAGTAATTGAAAATTGTTTGCTTAGCTTCGTATGGTTTCTTCTAGTATCACTGTATCCCATTTATAGCCGGTAAAAAGATCCAAAGGAAATGGTTCATTGTAACTGACCTTTTTGAACATTACTGTCAATGTTTCTGGTACAAACGCAATCTGTTCATTGTAACCGGGAGCTCATTCTAACCGAACGCGTTGTGCACGAACCCAGTGTAAACGGTTTTTACGTGGCGATGACTAGAAACGTCCACAGTTTATTGTCCATTGGAAATACTATCGTATGTTCCATCTAATCGGAAGTCACATTGTGTCACTGTGCGTTGGGAGCCGTATGAAGCTTTGATTACCCCAGAGGCACATTGTACGTAGCTTTTTACCAAAGTTACCTATTTCTTGCAGCTATTCACTATTTTTTATCAAGTCCGTCAGATTTCATTCCGCTGAAAGCCGCCTTTTCTATTGGCGGTGAAACCTAAAGCGAATTTCAGTACATGGACCACAAATGCAATTAAGTGATCGGCGCCTGTCACTTGGAGCAGTTGCTGGAAAAGGGAAGACGGCATTTAGTCTTCGGTTTCAGCTTGTTCGTTCTTAACTCGGCCTGTACGCGCAAAGTGAACTCCAAAGCAAAAATAGAGTACTTTGGTCTTTACTAGTATTTTAGTATGAATTCAGAATAGCACGTTTAAATATAGTAAGAACCTCCTTGCGATGTTGCTTCACATTGGCGACCTGTCAGTGTATTTGAGATCTATGTAATCTACTGCACCCAGTATTTTGAAGAAAGGTAATAATTGTCTACCTTACTATCATTGCTGATTTGTTCTCCAGAATAAACATTGCACACAAAAAGGTAAAGTCATCAGAATCTATATCATGTTCCTGCAATTAAAAACCTGAGTCTAATAGATCTTTTTAGAAGATACTGTGAAGCTGGACAATTAGTCGGTTTTTTCCATGAAACGTAAATATAGTAATTGTGAAAACACGATGGACTATAAAATAACACAATCGCGTGTCTTCTGTGAAGAAACTAACGTATAAATAATTCAACCGTACAAAGTAATGATTACTGGATACTTCTATCTACCGTCAAAGGAGATTTGTTATCCCGCAAAGTACGGAAATCCTAATTATTGCTTTTTGTATTGATCAGAACAATAGAGACAAACTCGTTAATTATAAACCGCACTCTTTTGTGCCTATTGTGTGGGGCACCACGAATCGAAAACCACAGTGGGTCTATGGAGATTTAAAGCTTAGGGGGGCGTCATTGGTAAACAAATGTAAATATGGATTAGGATGAAATCATTAATTATTTTGCTCGTCGTCAAAGGGCAAGTGGTTGACTGTAGTGTAAATGTTGGGAAATCAATGGCCCCTACAGTTCATATTCTGTAGTCAAATGAAACTGAACAAAAGTACACCGGTGTGTGTAGGAGCATTTTTATGATCCAGTGGTACCTGACCAAAGGTTCTGTAAGATCCGATACTGGCTATGAAACTTAACAAGAGCTTGAAACTAATGATATATTATCGTGAGAATAAACAATAAAATGAACTATCCGTATTCTTTACCAGGAATGGTAGTGAAGTCTTAATCACACCCAGCAGCAAAAGGTTAAGATATACAATCTCTACGGAAAGAAGTTTGTGTAGTCTTTGTGTAAGTAATTATACACGAGCAATGAACCTGACGTACTATGATAAAGATGATCTTATACCCAGGTGCGACGAGATAAAGAACCATTATTTAGCTATGTTATACAATCAATACACGTTGATCTGGCAGAAGAGAACACTGCCAAACGACAAAGGTAATGACGGGGTTGAACCGTACCGGGATGCACTAAGATAGATAATGTCTTCACAGTAATAACCTTTAATGTCAGGGTGTGCGCATCAATAGGTCTATTACCGTAATTTAGCCTATTTTTGCCCAGGGCAGTTAAAGCATGTAACAAGTGCGTTGGAACGGGTAAAGCCTTATTAGGCAGATAATGTGAAAGGAAGTTAGTTAATGCTTCATTGTCATGATTGTCAGAAGATGAATTCGCAGCAACATTAACAAAATTACTTAAGTGCGTATCATTCAGGAACGAGCAACAGTGTATTGGAAAGGTTTCCAGTCTCTAGACTCACCATCACGTCAGAATGTTCTACTTCGCTTAATTTGTCTACAAACATCATCATCTTAAAGACCGCCAAATATCTCGATTCGAGAAGCAATGTAGTGACACAAAATTACAACACCGTTAAAATTGTGAAGGAATATGAAACAAAAAAATTCTTGAGAACCCAAGTTTTTCTTGCTGTATTTCTCGTGATCTCGATTTTCTTGTCTGAAATTATAAATATTCTGCAACATTGTGATTTGGCATGAAGACAAGTACTGAATCATTTCCTCTTGCCGGCCTAATTATGTGAACAAGTCTAAAATCACATGCTGTATTCTAAATTTAACTTGCTTTGCAATAAATAAGAAGCTAAAAAGTCTTATTTTTATGTCATCCAAAGTTTCTAATCATGCAAACGTCAAAAACCACATACTGGGTTCTATATCTGATTTCCTTGAAAATAAAAGGTATAGTATTTTCATTAAATATCATTAAACTTGGTAGCTGTCAGTGGATCGTGCTCACGTATCTTACGTCATTTTCATTGTTGCTCGTTTGATGGAAGAGAATGTTGACACGTTTATCAGTAGCCAGGAAGTCGTCCTGCTTTTTCATCATTTGATTAATCGTGGTGAAACGATGAGTTGTCATATTAATTTTAGTTATAAGGACCAGAACGTTAAAAGATTTATTGTACAGGCTGTCAGAAGTAAATAAGGAATGGCTTGATGATTTAGCTTGTGAAATATAAGTATACAATTCTGAAGAAAACTAGTTAAATGGAAACCGCAGTTTATTGAAAACAGGAAACCGAGATTTTTATTGTCATAAGTGACAGAAAAGCCAAATTATGCGGATGTCATTTTTGACAATGCGAAATATTCATTAATGATGATTTCAGCTACAAAGTCTGAGAATACGTCAACTTTTTTCCATTCAGAAATACTGTTGAATTTAAAACATGCTCTTTACAAGCAGCTCTATTGCATTGCAGCCGAGCCGTTTTGGCATTCGTCAGTTAATCAGAAGTATTGTTTTCTGAGAAAAAGAAACACCAGGTATTTGTTGTAACCAAACTCGTAGAAATGCGAACCAGCATCATTCCTCCACGGAATGGGGTTGATTACCGAAACATCACTTTGGCATTGTGCTCAACATTGATTAGAAGGCAATCCCTTCTTTGGCAGTGGATCACTCGATACAAAGGAAAACATATGGCAGGATCGAACTAACATGCCTTATCAACAGACTCACGAAAGGCGAAATAATATCTCACTTTGATATAAATAAAAATCTCGTGTCATCTCTGCCGAACTGGGGTCCAATTGGCACAATGTCCACAGACAGAAGGAAAAAGCACACACATTAAAGTGATTAATGCTGTTGAGCTGTAATCTGTGAAAATACCTTGTGGTTGTTTTGTGTTATGTAGGAGAACAAATCTCGTCAAATTCATTGTGGCTTTTTTCCTTTGTTTTATCTTTATTGGCTACACAATAGGCAATAAAAACCTGATATTATAAGCGAGTTTCTGTGCGTTGTGAATTGCATTGCCAGGGCAACAGGAAAACATACTTTCATTATTGAGCATATACATAAATATGTTTTATGTATTAATGACCGTGTAATGGTGTTGATAATGGCCCAGTGTTTGGTGTGACAGTCTCAGTTTGTTTGCTATTTATTGCTCACTCCGAAACATTTGTAAAACTACCATGTAACGTTTCAGTTGATTTTATTCATGAGCATTTAGGGTAAAAAAATACACTTCCAAGAAAGCCATTATTTGAATCTGGTTGTACTGGGTTAACAAAAACGCGAGAAAATTGTTATAAAAGATTTACTAAATTTTAGTCCTCTCGCATTTTAAATTGCATTTTAAAGCACAACAATGTAGTTTTCTCGTAGGCCGTCCCCTAGTGTGAATAAGCTAGTGCAGTTTAGCTCGCATCGGTCATAACTCGAATGCCACGAATATGAGACAAAAAGGCGAGTTGAGAAAATTGTAATGTGATATAAAAGAGATAGAATTGTAATGTCATGCGGATAAATGGAGAATCGTCGCCCAAAGGATTTACGATATTACTACAACGTAATTCTTACGCTGTTAATTCTCAATGATGTATCATTCACTGTTAAGGTTTTATTGGAAGCGATAAGCATTTGTAGTACTAGATTTACTGCTTACATGAACTGAACGCGTGATATGCTGATCCTGTACCGGACAGTGGTGAATCCCTACAACACTTAAAGGCTTTAACCAAAAGACGCTGAAACACAACGCTGCAGTAAAAGATGTTCACACTAACTGAAAGCGCAGGCGAAATCGCCTGTTTCCTTTTCATGATTGAAATCTTTTTTAAATGATGGTCGAATTGAGAATTGCTAAGAACCAGTTAGTTGGTAATGGTGCTTTCGCATTCCATCTCAATCGCTTAATGTGACCAAATCCCAATGCGTCCTGCAATGGAGATTATTTATTCCCGTTTACTCTGCAGTGTTTATTGAGCTAAAAGGTTGGAAATGATAAATCACCCCCTTTATATGTGAATGAATATATTCACGACTATTAAGGTGCAATAAAGACTGATAGAAATATACAGTTAGCTTAATAAGGTAAATAAATTCATTACGGAGGTAACGTATTCGTATCAATCTTTGTGTTTTACCGTGCGTCATGCGCTCGTCCGTGTAATCCCCGCGTGGCTCCACCCAAATCTCACCGGGATTTACCTTCATCATACATGGACAAATTTTTCCGATACAATTTTAGTTTATTGACTGAGACGACAAAATTACACAGAAATGTTCGGTTCCAATTTAGTAATAATATCAGGGGAAGAGTTGATTTCTTCCTCGCTTATCACAAAGTATCGTATCCTTCCCAATCCAGAGATATGATGGGGTCGGCAAATAAGATATCTTTCCATCTCAGAGAGTTGCATCGTGACAATTGTAATCCAGAAGCCCCCGGGGACGGGTGATTTAAGGAGGAGATACGTGTCCCCAGGAGACGAGTGCACGATAATGACACGGACTCTCACGACGGTCCTGGCAACAGTTCAGTAGAAATCCATGTGGTATGAATGTTTCATGAAGACAGATGGATCCGTGTTTAACCGCACTAAAGACCGCCCCGTCACTCGGTGATTTACGAGTTTAACCGAACCAACACGAGGTGATTTATGGTTCGGCGACAGCAACCATGTCGACCTGCTTCAAAGGCTTGTTCACACTGAGAATTCAAGCAAATGGGATTTAAAAGTTATAATTTCAATGTCATTTTTGAAAGTATGGTTATTCTCACTCAGTGTCAAAAGGAATGTTCGCTGTCGCTCAGTGTAAGTGGCTCCGTGGATATAACCCGCATATGCGGATCAAAGCGAACCCCGACAGTCATATTTTCCTTTTGTGTGCTGGGTGGTTGTATTTGTGATCTACTTTTAAGCGATCACATGCACATTGCCCTCCTTCCCTGCCCGTCGCTCCTGACGACAATAATTTTTCTGGCTTTGATATTTTCCCCTTTGTTTCCCAGTATTATCACAGACTGGGCCCCAGCGGTGGCATCAGGCTGATTGTAGTGTGATATCCGAGGCCTCCCGAGTCTCGTCCATGCAAGCACGGCATACATTGACAATTGCAGGCTTCATATTGACTTCTTACATAAGAGTAGTAGGACCTGCTGGTTGAAAATTGATATTGCAATTGGTTCTAATGCGACGCCAGCAGGTGATAGTCATGTAAGTAAGAATTGAAGGGAAACTAGGTCTTCAGATTTCTGGATGAGATGTATTTTTGTGTGAGTCCGTGTGTTGCGGTTATTGCACGCTTTTGGTGTGGTGGAATCCTTCACATTTTATCAGAACAGGTGGAACCTTTACTTGCAACCTCTCCATTGGGGAGCCATCTCATGTTTGTGTCCAGATGAAATCATTTGGTAGCACGACGGATTGTCAGATTTCTGTCTATTGTATTTGTCACTTTTTCAAAAGGTTAGAGAACTTTTTTGTAAATTGTGCTTACATAAAAGGTGACTAAATTTCAGCTTTCATTCAACGCAAAGAAGACACACGTTAAGTTCAACCTCAGGTTTTCGTACCTTATCATTGAAACCCACTAATGTGTTCCTTAAGGAGAAGGAAGTCCAGCTTTTAAGTCTTCGGGAAAGATTGACCATTCCCTTTCATTCGAACTTTTATTGAAAAAAATGCAGACAACCAAAATAAGAAACCAAAGTCGAAAATGTCTTCCACCATCTTCAGATTCATTAACAGGTTGACGGTGGAAATCAGCTAATACACTCGTTAGTTGTAAGATTTCCGTTTATCTCATGCAGAGCTACACAAATTTCCCTTGAACCCGACACGGCATCTTCGTAGAAAACAGTCAGTTTTTCTCATGAATAGTTGCCATTTTTGGTGGCTTTGTGTAACTCAATAATTGCTGTAATGATACTAACCTTGTGTTATTAATGGAAAGGTATAAAATAATTAGCGACTCAATGAAGGGGGATCACTATCCCAACGTCTTGTGGGGTTTCATTTCTTGGAACACTATTTTTGATTTATTAGGGCCCTGAAAGTTGATATAGGAACCGTTTCTTAACATTAGTTCTTTTTATCTTTGCAGTCGAGATCCACCTTGGTATCCGTGACAACCTGGGCGCCAAGACAGCAGTGTGTAAACTTCCGGTACGCGTGGTTGCTAAGCAATTGGGCAGTCAGAACGAGACTGAAGAAGAATACCTGTGAGTATGCATCCTCATGTCCGACTAGTTGCGACCCCCATTTCATGGGGGTGTGACTTTGTGCCCACAACCCTGCAGTGTCCCCGTGCCACCCAACGTGAGTGTTTACTTCTGAAGCGTCTGCTACGCCGCCATCTTCTTTCGGACACACATTTTAATTTTTATATTTATTAAGATAATCTCTACTTTCGATTCGAGTGTTTTTCAACTCGCACTAAATTTCTATGATACGCATCGTATTATGATTATATTTAGAAACATCGATAGTTTATAATAGATATTTTATTTCTCAATTACATCTGCTAAAATGTTAAAAAAGATAATGGACTTTCGAAGAAAAGGCAAAATTATTTAATTTTCCAATTACATCTGCTAAAATGTTAAAAAACATAATGGACTTTCGAAGAAAAGGCAAGGAACTTTGATATGATAACTAAAGGTTCTTTGGAAAAGTCGAAGTTTCCAACTACTTTACAGAATACGGCCTTTTGCACTGCAGGCCAAATTTCATCCCGCGTCTTAAAGGTATCAACCATGAAAGACATCAAAGTTTTGATAATATTCAGCAGCTTAGTTCGCCTCTTTGTCAGTGACATGAAGTGCCCCTCGGTGAATGACGTTTCATTCAGCTCATATGTAACAATAGCTTTACACAATGTATGATCACGCGTGACCTCATAACATCTATCATACCGCATAGGAAACCCGGACGACAACCACGTTCTGTCTCTGAATGTTTGATGACAGCGCACTGTACTTTTGTTGTGACGGGTAAGATTCAGAACGGCAAGTTTTTCTTCGAGGTTTTCTCTCATCTTGTAAAATGTTCACATTCGTTGAAGTTTTTCAACTTTTGATTATTTTCACTCACAATTTAGCAAAAGTTGGATTTAATTTATTTACAACTATTAACCCAAACGTCCTGTCATTTCTTTTTTGATAAATAAGATCCGATTGTCTGACGAGAGAACGATATAGATGTCATTAGGCCGCTCAATGCTTGTAACCTAATTGGGCAAATTCACCAGATTAATCGAGAAAACTCGAATGCACATGAAACTAACAATGGACACTGAATGTGTCTTTGATTGATGCACAGAATGCAAACTACTGTGATTATATTGCACACTGAACTCCTTGTCCTTTATTCTCGGCAGGAAAATATATCCTCCACAAAAGTGACCCTTGCATTTAAGGCGAAAATGAAAAAAAGCTTATCTTTGCACTTCCCACCCGCGTAAGATAATACTGATTCGTCCGTAAAGAGGTAGATTTGGAGGTGTTAAATCAAGCGTGAACTGGAGATACTGCGTTCGACGATGAGACCTATGGGTGGAGGTGGGAATTGAGGAACCGCTGAGATAAGCTTCGGTGGGTTTGTGCTTAGAGTGAGAAATAACAGGGCTTTAAGAAGAGGAGCTTTCCTCCGGGTCAAACGAGGAGAGCGAACCCCACAGGGTTTGTAGATTTTTCTTTGCAATTTGTGACTTTCATGTATTTGTGTATGTTGCATGAGTATTCCCAAATTTCTTTTTAACTAAGTGGATAGCATGATGGCATCAGATGACAATGAACTGTTTTCGAGTGTTTTTTACCTACAAAACAATTTGATGTAAAACCTACACAACACCTTTGTTTCCCAAGTAACATGGACATTACATTTCATTGTTGTCAGCCAGTTTAACATCACGAGATTGCTTGCCTTTGACAGAAAAGTAAAATGAAGACACACGAGATTCAAAAGAGCTCCTGCTTTTGAAAAAGTAGTTTCAAGCGGACTCAGATTCTAAAGAGCGCATGTCTTTGAAGGAACAGAAGTCCAGTTTACCCAGATCCAAAAGATCACTTCCCCTTGAAGGCACAATAGTGTCAGGACTTCCGAGGAATATCTGAGAATGTGTTCAAAATCCAGTAAGACTTGCATCTCAGTGTGTGAGTAGCAGTGCACAAGTGTTTGTAAATCCTGTACAGTGGCGTGTCTAAGTGGTCCCTCAAGAGGTTCCACTGCCACAATTTATCCACAAATCATCTTCTACTTGTGGGCGCCATTTTGACTCCTTGTCCCCCATCAGTCTTGTGAAGAAACTCTCTTTGCCTTCAACAGCACGCAAACTTATGCATCATCATCATAAGGGTCCGTTGATACCAGGTGAGTGCAAAAACGAAAGCATTTTTTGCATGGATATCTAAATAGTCATCTTCGTTATCAGTGAATACCGCGAAGGCCCAGGACTCACATTCCGATTTGTTCCCAGTAACTGGAAACCGCTTTCTACCAGAACGATGTTGATAACAACAGATTTCGTCAAAGAATTGATGATTTGTAAAAATCTTTTATCTTCTTTCGAGTATCGTTCACAATTTTGTAGCTTTGAATAACTTTGTGACCCGAATAGGCTAGGGATTTTGAGAGAAATGAATTTGTTATTAAGTTACAGAGACAATCTGCATTTGTATTTCATAAATCTACTTGATCTATATTCACGACAAGATATGAAATCGAGTAGACGACCTGTTGAAATGAAATCGTTTGAGTGCTAGTGTCGCGGGGAATCAACTGCTGCAGGGGAAACGACATCACGTTTCTTTCAGAAATTAGCTTCCTCAAGTGAGGAATATTCATTACCGTTTCAGCATATTCATTTCATTGAGATCGCTATCACAAAGGACAAAAATTAAAAGATATTTTCTCCAAATTTGCAACTGAGATTTGAAATATGAGAGACGTTCTAGTGATTGTCTCATCCGGCACATTGCTCTATGAGACGATGTCATCAGTATTCTCTCGTCTGTTAGGAATTAAATTGCGCATATTGTTTTGTAGAGTGTACTCTCCACGACGTTTGAACTGTCATGAAAGTCAACTGAGGAGAAAACCTTTGATGTTGGAAATTCCTTAGTTTACATGCACAATCTTGGTCCTTTTCCCAGCTAAAGATACCTAAAGAAGAATATTTCAATTCTTCTCTTAAATTTTATTTGAATAAGCTCAGCTTGAATGGACCCATTCATGTTGGGTGCAAAAGAAGGAAACATAACGGCTGGGTTATTTACACACAAAGGCGATCGAGGAGCCCGTGATTCCAGAATTTATGCGCGGAATAAATTGGTAGGTGTGCTATCTGCCTCGGATCAGGGGGAAGAGTGAAGAAACGAGGGCCGCGATAAATCCTGCGCACAGATAACAAGCTTTAATTGAGTTTTAAATCATCAGGGCCGCTAAAGCTGTGCTGTGCCTAAAGTAGACTCAGCTCCCACGGGTGCAGTAGAGACACGGCTCTGAATACTAAACCTTTAATGCCCATGGAAAAGCTTCGAACTAATTTAAGGTTTGATTCCGCGATCTTAATTCAAGAAACTCATTTGAATATGGAGGCGGTTGATTTTTAGATTGGGATTTTTACCGACCGCGTACGTAGTACGGAGGGAAGGTAATAGTTTTACACCTGTCTGTCTGTCAACCGGGGGGGGGG
>JBCAUG010730410.1:0-12028 GCA_038406175.1 Haplosyllis leylae | reverse complement strand
AACTGAAATTCCCATAGACTTACATTGTAAAGCCTTTGTCAGAAATTAGTGATATCTCCGTTTTAGTCAGAAATTTTTGCTTTTCCTTCAGGGTGTGTCAGCTACCAGGAAGCCAACAAGTGTGACACCAAAGGTGAATCTGAGGAATCTAATTGTTTTTTTTCCACGCAAGCAAATTTGACATATCCATCAGATCTGACCAAAAAAGAATGTAATTTTAAAGATGAATTACGATTTAAATGTTAAAGGTAAGGCTTTTTAAATATTTCCAGTACTTGCTGGATTGTATCTACTTCACCAAATAAATAACACAGACAACAGCAAGGAGTAGAAATCCATTTCTAGATCTGCCAGATCTGAGAGAACTGTGTATCGTGAAAAACTAGATTATGTGCAGGTGACAAAGCATGCAAACAGGATAGAGATTCGTGTTTTTCCTATTTTGGTTTTGATGAATTCATCGAATTAGTTGAATTAGACAGGTGCTTCATGGATAGTGGAATCTATTATCTATTGACAGTAACTTGTTCACACATAATGTATTCAGGTATCTATGAACAGTGCAAATTTTTTTTTCACTATCCATGGAGAGTGCTCATTCATTTTGCACTAATCCTGCATACTGATACATTACATTTTAACTATCATAAATAGTAAACTGCTCCATGGATAGTTCTCTATATTCAAACAATTCACCAAAAAAGAGCAATTTAATGAGCCAGACGTAATAATTCCCTGGACTTTTCACAACGACAGTTGTGATTATTCTTGCACCTACATGTGTTTTTGAAATCACAGATGTTCATTTGTGTTCCGAGGCTCCAGCGAGGAAAGAGCGATCAGGTACCGAATGATATATAATTGGCTAGAGATTTTTTCTCGTATTTCCTCCTGACAAATGTTGCCTTTTTAGAAGTCTTTGGCTTTCGTACCTTGGGTTCTTCCTCTCGAACTTCTAATTACTTTCTTCAGCAGCAATAATTTATTACCGCCCGCGTACGTAGTACGACAGGAAGGTAATAGTTTCAGTTTGTCTGTCCACCCGGGGGGGTACCCAAATCATACACATAGCCAGGGGGTCTGGCCAGGGTGATCTGGCCGGGGAGGGGGGGTTACCTAAATCATACACATAGCCAGGGGGTCTGTCTGGGGGAGTACCCAGTCCCACAGCTGGGAGGGAGGATATCCAGGAGGGGGCTACCTGGGGGAACCCTAGGAACATCAGAAAATCCGTGTAATAATCCCCAAACCACTGGAGGCGACTTTTTTTGCTAGAATTTTGTCAATTTTGTACAAAACTGTGAGTTTAGTTTCATGTGCGAAACTGTGGACTTTGAAGATGAATTGTGGCACAAAAGTGTAAAGATAACTGCAACAAGTTACATAACGCAGTCATATTTCTAATTGGTATAAACTGTTCTCTACATCACCCTGAAGGAACTTCAGAAAATTCGGGCTAAAACGACAATATCAGTAATTTCTGACCTATTGAAGTCAATGGGTGGAACTATCCTTGGATTTTTCCCTTGAAAAATCTGTGATATCTTAGACATCTGAGCATCCACATTGAAAATCATTACATAGTTTGAAAGGATTGTGTAGTGAGATTTTGTACCAGATAATATTTAAACGTAAATACTCAGGGAATCAAAGAAAATTAACATTTTGTGTGACCATCCCTTTTTTGTCACTCACTAATTTCTGACAACTGCACACAAACTGGTTTAAACCAGTTCAAACTGGTTTTATCAATCACTAATTTCTGACTCTCCTAATGTTACTGTTGCAAATCCCATTGAAGTTAGTTGTTTCTGACACCTTGTCAGAAATTAGTGAAGAAAGTTTAAGTTGTCAGAATTACTGATTGGACATTATTCAGAAAATTTTGACCATGTGCTTGTTTTTATCATTTCTAACCTACTTCTAAATTGAAAACTTGAAAATGGCCACATCACTCAGATCACAACACTAATATGCAATTTTTATTGTAAAAATTACTTTTGTAAGGTCAGCAGTGGAGGCTGCACCATTCAAAATAAAATCTGGAATCCCCATAGACTTCCGTTGTAAAGCTTTTGTCAGAAATTAGTGAATTTTCTAAAGTTCCTTCAGGGTGCATTGCCAAATAAATGTACAAGTTTCTTCCATCCTTTGTAAAATTAACTGCAAAGACTATTTGGCAAAGTATCCCAAGATACCAGCCTTTTGAATTGTTTAGTGATTTTCAGAGCAGGTACTGGGACAGATACTTGTGAATTTTTCAAAGGAAAAATTCACGAAATAATCCATCCATTTATAGTAATGAGTAAGAATTTACTGACATTTTCATTTTCACTTAGATATTTTGTGGGATAGCAATTTACTGATTGACTGATTGTCCACAATGGCTACATCTACAGATATCAGTCAAATTCTACTCCAGCATATAGGTTTGGTATTAGTCCATGTGCATACAGTGTAATTTCAGAGAAGTAATGTTTCTATCTCTGTTTCTTGCTATCTTAATTGTGCACATAATTTATGACATGATTGCTTAATATTAATAAAAAGTTGATAATTTAGGACAATCATGTCTTAGATGACTTTAATTTCCCCCAGTGTAAGTGTAGCAGTGGAACACAAATCGGGAAAATAATATTTATTTTTATTGTAATAATTTATGAAAATCATTTTAAAAAATTATTTCCAACGACAGAAAATATGTGAAGCAAATGCAAATATTCTTGGAGTCCTTCCTCCGAAAAAAACTATGAATAAAAAGGATGGAAATTGACAAAAAAGACACCCCTGAGAAAGGTCAACTACTGCCGAGATTCACCAATTTTCCACTCTAACTGAAAGGGGTCCAAAATTTACTTCCACTACCAGTGCAGTTCACCAAAACATCATAATAGGCTGAAACAGGAGGCTCAAACGAAAACTCGTAACAGGGCGCTCGCTGCAGGGCATTGACACTGAGCGTCAGCGCTCGTCAGTACGCAATGCTCAGCATCAGTGCACAAATCGAAAGTAACTCAAAATAATTTCTCAAATGGCAATTGCTAAATAATTATGTCTATACCATTCTTTAGATAAATATATGACATAACTGGTAATACTAAAAGTACCAGGTTCAACAAATGCCACTAAGAGGGTACTAGTTTTGTGTAGCATTGCCCTGCAATGCACACTAAAACAGGCACCCTGTTTCTCATATTTACTTTGATCTGGTGTTAGTGGTATTAGTAGATGCATGATATATTTCGCTAAAGAATGGTATACTCATAATTATTTAGCAATTGCCATTTGAAGAATTATTCGAGTTACTTTCAATTTGTGCACTGAGGTTGAGCGTTGTGTGCTGCCTGCCAGGAGGCATAGCGATTCGAATAAGGTGGCGCACATTGGGTCGCTTGACCCTCCTGTGAAAGAAGTTTAGGGTGGAAATTGTAACACCCTATCTTATTGATCAAAACTGATCATGTGTTTTTCTTCAATTAGGGTGCAAATCAAGAAAATCACCCTAACTCCTAATTTTAGCAAGGGTGCAAAAGCCTCCCTAAATTTCAGACTAATTAGGGCCTAAATTTCACAAAGTGGCTATTTGGTGAATTGTAAATATCTGAAATTTAGGAGAAAGAGCAAAATTACTGCACTAAATTCCAATGGTGAATCTCGGCAATTATCCCGGGGGGGGGGCATAAAAATTTGTATCAGAGCGCGTTAAGTCTCATAATCTCGTTTTGTTATTTACAAAGATGGCGGAGGAAGCTTCATCTGCGAAGAGAGAAACTTCAATGGATAAACAAACAATTCTCGCTGTGTTACAATTTTTAAAGAAAAATAATTTGAAGGTAATATCAATTCTACTTTTTGATCATCTTACAAGAAAACCACATGCTGAGATATTGAATTACATGTACAAGTTATCAAGACAGTTTATTATCGCTCTGGGTCACTTTCGTTTAAATTCAGAATCTGGATCTCTAGTTCATACTGCATTGAATTCTCTTGTTTGTATTTTCGTGACGAAATGGTGTTTACAAATAGATGACGTTCATCGCTTGCTCAGCTTTTGATTGACACAGTATTTTTCTTCAGGGATTGATCACAAAGAGATAGACCTACTGTACTTGAATTTATTTACGAAGAATGCCATTAAATTCTTTACATCAGCTTTTACAGATCTATGAATGTTTCATGTACTGAAAAGTGTCCTTAGTCCATGCAAGTAATGTGCTTGGAAGAAAAATAACCAAAATAGTACCTCAAAGTAGAGATGTGTGTGTCAAATTTCCATGGGTTACACAGGACTGAGTCTCAAACTGGTCCTGGTGGCTGAGTAGTGGTTGGCAACGACAAAAGCATGTTTGGACTAGAATCCTGCTTGTCGCCCACTCCTACCTGTGTGTGTGAAAATGAATAGACTGCTCTGCATGTGGTTAAAAAGTCAGCAGGTGTTGCACTAGAGATGTCACATGAGAGGTGACTGAACGGGCAAGCAAATGGATACACACTGGCTTTAAAACCCAGGGCGGATATCACGAGAAGTCAAAAACGGAATATCAGTAGTCACACAAAAAGCACAAATACCCCTTAAAATGTTTTTAACCCTGATGAGACCCAGACCACTCTATTGGAGAAAAAGTTAACGTTGCTGGAAATAATCTAAAACATGTGAAAACACTAAAATATCTCTATTTACATCGGGGATGGGGACAACTAAGCCCATCTTTCCCAAACTTCTCTTCCGTGAAATTCTTAAAGATGCTGCAAGTGGAAGTTTGGACAAATCCAAACAACTGAAAATTTCGGATTTCTGATAACCTCTTTCTTCGAATTTTCTGGCTCAGTTCATTTCATAAATAGTCAACATTGTACACACTGATGGAAAGGGGCATTTTGAATTGGTTGTAACTGATCTTGTAACATTTTAAAATTTACAATGTTAAAACAACAGTTGTCAATTTTTTAATTATGTAGGGAACAGAGGAGCTCTTGAGAAAAGAAGCCAAAGTGAGTGATGACGTAAAGGTTGAAGAAGTTTCGGAAAATGAATCTGATGTTTCGCAAGCGTTGGCTGCGTATAAAAGGTATGAAATTATCATACAAGTTTAAGGCTTGTTTACACATAACGTTTGCGTGTGCATCTGCGTCAACGTTTGCATCAAGTTTTGTATTGAGTCAATGGTGATACAAGCGCACATGCAGAGAATGGGTCTGAACCCATTCCCTGCATTTTCCATTAGCACAAAGTTAAAGTTTTGACGCAGCCGCAAACGCTACATGTAAATAGAGCTTAAGCCTGCAAATTCCACACTGTACATTGTCTGCTCATTTCCATTTTGTTGTAATGGAGATTTGCTCAGTTATTTACCAAAAATTTAATGAAAAATCCCCAATATTACGGTTACACATCAATCGATGTGTACCTGGATCCCCATTTTTAAGAAGTTTAAGAAACTAGAATCAGTGAAGAATGTTGCACGAGGTATCAGTGATGTGTATACCTATGTGTGTGTGTAATAACTTGAAATATATAGTATAAAGGTCTGTTTACACTTAACGTCTGCGTTTGCGTCAACGTCAATGTTTGCGTCAAGTTTTGTACTGATTGAATTGTGACACAAATCCACACGCATAAAATGGGTTCAAGTCCATTCTCTGTGTCAATGTTTGCATCACCATTAACACAATGTTAAAGTTGACGCAAATGCAGACGTTAAGTGTAGACAGACCATAATCCTTGTTTGAAATTTACATCATAACCAAAAAAAAAACCGCGAAATAATTATTTAAATATATTTAATGATGATGTGTCGCTTAATAGAACATCTCCAACCTTTTTGATCTTTTATTTTCAGTGAGGGTGACCCCTCCTTGTATGAAGATCACTATGTCAGTCTGAAGAACTTCGTGGAAAAATCATTAGATATTCACAGGGTAAATAGAATATGCGTCTATTTTAACAAAAACTTCAGACGTATAGTGTGAATTTTGGTGTTGATATCAGTTTATAGAAAATGTTAAAAGTATTACAAAATAGTTTCGAATATTTCTCAGAGCATAAAGAACTGATAAGCAGAGTAGAATTTTCATTGTATTTTGTATTCGGGAGGGGTGCAGCGTCAACTGTTTCTACTGAACCAAACTTATTGCTCTGTTTACACGTAGCGTGTTTGCATCAACGTCAACTTTAACGTTGAGTCAATGTCTGATGCAGGGAATGGGTTTCAGACCCATTCTCTGTGTGTGTGTTTGCGTCACCATTGACTCAATGTTAAAGTTGACGTTGACATTGACACAAACGGGCACGCACATGTTACATGTAAACAAGCCTTTATTGTGAACATTTTTAATATTATTACTTTATGCCTTTCAGTGCGAACTGTCGATGGTGTTGTATCCTGTATTCGTTCACATGTATTTAGAGCTCGTGTATAATAACCACCAGCCTCAAGGTAAAAATGTTTCACATGTTTAATATGTAGTTCATACGATAAAGCTCTGTTTAAACGTAACGTGTACGTCAACGTCAAACGTCAAGAATAGGTTCTATAGCAACAAGTGATTGTGTTTGCACTTGATGTTTGAGTGTGCATGTGATGCAGAGAATGGGTCTGGAACCCATTCTCTACGTTTGCGTGTGCGTCACTATTGACTCGGTGTTAAAGTTTATTTAAACGTTGACGCAAACGCAAACGTTACGTGTAAACAGAGCTTAACCGGAAGACAAAAAGTAACAACGAAATGAAAATCAGTGTCGGTTGGGTTTGCAAGATTGTATGTAACCTTTTGTGTTCACACATATATTTTACGTGTTTTTTCTTGCCTTTTCAGCCTTGAATTTCTTTGAAAAGTTTTCAGTAGACCAGGAAGAATACTATGCGGAAGACTTAAAACAGTTGTCCACCGTTACATTATCGGAACAAATGGAAGGGAATCAACTTCTGGACAATTTTAAGTTAGCATAACCGGATTTCCTTTACGAAATTTTATCTAAGATAGTCTCTGTCGGGGGGGGGGGGGGTCAAAGACAAACCACACAGTGGTTATCTATCATTAGACATGTATTTGTTGCATGCTACAAGGGACAGATGTACACTGGTCGGGAAGGTAACTATGAGTGATGACTGGCCGCTTACGCAGCCTTACATATGGGAGGGGAATGACCTTCACATTCACACATTACTGGGCTACAGTCCGACAGTCTCCAGAATTAGTCAATTCTGAAAGCAGAATTTCTTTACAAAATTTTATCGTAGAAAAGCCTTTAGAATCAATCAATTCCGAAAGCAAAAATTTTATCTTAGAAAATCTCTGAAATCAATCAGTTTTATTAAATATGAGGGTTGAAATCACCGATGCGTTTTACGCTTTTGGGAGGTTACAATGATTTATTTAACGCAGACGTTAAGTGTAAACAGAGCTTTAGACGCAATAAGTAGCATTTTATTTACTGGGCACCAGACTCTTCTTTTATCTTGGTAACCATGGTAACGGTGATCCGCTTTGTTTACAGGGGAAGCAAATTCGTTATCAAAATGTCGCGTGATTCATACAACCACCTCAAAAGACATCTTCAAGAGAAAAAGCACCACAAATTGTTGAATATTATACAGGAGCACTTATTCATTGATGGTAAAAAAATAGTACATGGTGTATTTGAAAAAAATGGTGTTAAAAATATTTCCTAACATGTCATATTATATCCACATTGTGAAGACAAAGGCTATTCATCTCTGCTTTTAAGTATTCGATGGAGCACCACGTAACAAACAACAAATAGACGCAACCTCCGGGGGAATGGGCGGTGAAGCCAGAAAAGAAGCGAACAAAAGCAAAGTTTACTATGGATTATTAAAAGAACCTGAATTAAACAACATACGATTTGAAGAAGATGAAGAAGAAAAAGAAGGTGACGAGACAAGTAAACCGAAGGTGATTTATTTACACACATGTTTTGAAACATATTGTTTGGAAATCACGTCACCAAGTGAAATGTTCAATTCCCAGTTAGCCAAACTATGAAAGAAGCCCGAACAAAGTCAGCAACCTTTGAATTAATTAATCAAAGCAGTTTTTAATTTTAAAGAGGCATTACTTTTTAGCGCCTAATGTAAGCATTTTAGTTGTAACTATTTTCTAGTTGGTTCATTTAAGCAAAGGAATCTCGGTTCTATTGAGGGTAAAATTTATTCGTTGAATGATATCTTGATATATATTTGGATTCCATTGGCGTTTTTCGTTGATGTTCCTGTTGAAATCGCATACATTTCTACAGAATGATCTCCAGCTATGATTATATTCAAGAACCAGTGTCTCGTTTGTATATTTACGAATGTAACATTTTAATTCAGAAAAAGAAGGCCAAGAAAGATCCATTGATGAACAAGAAATCAAAGAATGATCCCAATGCACCTCCAGTCAATCGCATACCACTGCCAGAATTGTAAGTAGTATTGGTATCAATATCAATAGAGTGATTCTCACAACATAAGTGAAATCTGAGAAGAAAATTAGAAAGAAAGAACCCGATAAGTTTGACCCAATAGGCTGCGGTCATTTAAAAAGATCTAAAAACGTGATGTCTGTGGGATGAGCCCATTTTAACTCGGTGTGTGAAGTGTCAAATTTTTATGCCAATAAGCTACATACGAACCTTTTACAAATAGGAGAGACGCGGAGAAGATCGAGAAAGCGCGGTCTTGGCGAGAAGCTGCGAAGAGAGTGTCACTGGGACCAGATAGTTTACCCAGCATCTGCTTCTATACATTCCTCAATACCAGTCAAAAGTATGTGAATCGCTTGTAGATTAATCCTGAAGAGCACGACCATTTAAAATATGTCATTTAGTCAAGATCGGTGTTTTCTACAATGTATTTTACAACTTCCAATTTTAATGTTTTACAGTTTAACCTCACTAGAAGTGTGCGAGGATTCTAGCCTCATATCTGCCGGGTTCGGAGATTCAAAAATAAAAATCTGGACTCTCACTCCAAACAGATTGCGCTCAATGAAACCTTTAGATGAGCTAAATCTAATTGACAAAGAAGCAGGTAATGATCAGCAATAACATTGAAACTAAAGAATTTTACTTATAAATTTATGTAGAAAGCCATGAAATCATCAAATTACTGACATGTAAAATTATGGGTTCTTTTTCCCGAACAAAAACACAAAATCGTTATTTAAACTGCAGTTCTTCCCCATTTATTGACAAGTATCAGTATCTTTGTTTGTTTTGCTGTGCCCGGTGTAGATGATGTGTTGGAGCGTATGATGGACAATAGAACTGGACGAGAGAGTAAAGTTTTACGTGGTCATTCAGGGCCAGTTTATGCAACGTCCTTCACTCCTGATAAAAATCTCTGTGCGTCAGCTTCAGAGGATGGTACAGGTATTTATTACCAAAGCTTTGTTTACACGTAGCGTGTGCGTTTGCGTCTATGTCTGCGTCTAGTTTTGTATTGAGTCAAATGGTGACGTTGACGCACACGCAGAGAATGGCTTCAGACCCATTCTCTGCGTCAACCATTGACTCAATACAAAACTTCACTCAAACGTTGACGCACACGCACACGCAGATGCTACGTGTAAACAGAGCTTAAGTGACCCTGTTACGCGCTTTCTGCCTCTTCCGAAATTCATGCGTCCCATAACCCATCGCAAAGTGAACACGAATAAATTTGTGTTCATTCAGTGGCGGACCCAGCCACTTCAATCTATTTATGGTGCAGTGGCGGATCAACAGGCCATAATTTCCAAATACAGTGGCGGATCCAAGATGCCGCCCCCCCCCCCGCTTCCGAGGGTGCCCGCCCTCCACCCCAGACCAAATTTCTTTGATTTCATGTTTTTTTCTTCAGATCCGCCTTTGAAATGTACTTCTTCCCGGCCACTTCCTTGATTTACACAGTTGTACTTAATACTTCTGAAGCTTTGCTTCAGAGAGTGTTCTTTTGATACCTGCGGCAGACAGACATTTCATCTCCACACTAAAACTTGCAGTGTCTGTGTGTGGAGTAAAACTGAATCACCCCCTCATAAAACTGAATCAGACCCTATAAAACTGAATCACCCCCTCATAAAACTGAAGCAGACCCTAATAAAACTGAATCACCCCCTCATAAAACTCAATCAGACCCTAATAAAACTGAATCAGTCCCTCATAAAATCTGAATCACCCCCCTCATAAAACTGACTCAGACCCTAATAAAATTGAATCAGTCCCTAAATCTGAATCACCTCTAAACTTGAAGGTAATTTTACAAAGCTTCAGAAGATATTGTACCGTTTACGGTCAACTTGTTGGTTGGATCAAGCCGCAGACAATAAAACATACTTTATGTTTTACTATCCGCGATCAAGCTGAGCACACGCGGCGGTCTTTTAGAACGTATGTTTATTGTCATGACGACCGATCGACTGATCGATCGTGTCCTAACCCAGCTCATTTTGTATTTATTTGACATGTTGCATTTTAAACCTATTGACCTGAGTACTTTAAATTCTAGTTTTAGTTCAGTGAGTCAAGCAAATTTTTTTTTTTTTTGTTTTGTTCTTCTGTTGTTTTTTTTAATTCTGTGCACGTTGATTAGTTTTAGCCGATTGAACTGTAGTTGAGGAATTCTGTACAATTCGCGGATGCCGCTTTCAACATTTTTGGTTCCCAGAAAACTTTTCTGATTTGGTAGATCGATTCACCCTCCCCTGCCATACACCCACTCCCATAATGAAAAATTTTCATGCAAAACTTGGATTTAAGATTTTAGTCATTGTCAACTAAGAGAGTTACACTGTATTCGCTGAGATTTTGATGCCACTCACCAACTCACCCATGCGGGAAAGGGACTTCTAAATTAAATTGCCCAGACAGAATTCTACTTGCCCAGATTTCTGTATTATATAACAAGTATACATGCTGAAAACGAATTAAATATTTTTAGATTACAATATCTCATGGTCAGCTAAATTATCATGGCAAAATTCAGAGACACTTTTAAAATTTCCCCCCCCCCACCCCCCACTTTCTGGAAACGTGTTCTGCTGATATTCAACTCACCAATCTGGGTGAGAACTAAAGGTCTGTTTACACGTAACGACACCGTCACCGACCCCGTTACCATCAAGTTTATATTGTGTTAATAGTGACAGACCATTTGACGGGCAAAATGGGTTCCAGACCCATTCTGCCCGTCACCATTAGCACAATTATAAAACTTGACGGTGACGGGCACGCTGACGGTGACGGTGTCGTTACGTATAAACAGACCTTAAGAAACTCACGCGCTGCCAGAACTAACTCGCCGTTGCCGTTGGCGACAGGGCGAATGTGTAAAGCCTTATTTTTTAACCCGTGAACAGGGTTCGGATACAGTATTTTGGTCGAACTGGAATCGATTCATCACTTAGCCAATTGAAATCATTGCTAAAATACTTCCAACTTCGCCATTTTATTACTTTCAATGTTCGACATTCTTCTTGAACATAAATATTGATTTTAGTGAAGAAAACAAAATTCTCTACCAAACGCAGAGTTTAGATTCCTCGCAAATTAAAAAAATGGCGATGTTGTTAGAACTTTGATTTAAATCCCTCCTGTGTCTGTTTGCCCCTTGGGGGTTTGAGCCTCTTTCAAACGGTTCTTTCTTTTCCAAAATAAATAGAAGAATTCAATGGAACATCACTAAATATTCAACCTCCTCTTCTAAAACCAAGGCTCGTTCAGTTTGACAAAATCAATATTTTTGTCGTCAGAAATGGGTGCTGTACTCATTCGTGGTAGCAAACAAAAATATGTCGCACAGTCACCAATGTTGCACAGTCACCAATGTTACAATTCACACTTGACGACAAGAAAACATTCTGCCCACACAAAGTTTACATATCGTTGTCGTCGGCAAGTACGAACGGAACTTTAAAGCTTGCTTACACCTAACGTGTGCGTGCCCGTTTGCGTCAACGTCAATGTCAACTTTAACATTGAGTCAATGGTGACGCAAACGCACATGCAGAGAATGGGTTCCAGACCCATTCTCTGCATCAA
>JBCAUG010730399.1:0-12029 GCA_038406175.1 Haplosyllis leylae | reverse complement strand
GTCCCAAATTGCCGATTCGAAGTTGCCAGTCGTGATTGCATAAGGTGGTTTAAGTGTAAACTTAAACCACCTAAAAAATCACAGCTGATGTAACTTGAATATGAAGTAGTGTAACTGAATACAGTTCATGGATTTAACCAGTTTGGATAATTACAGTCTAGTTATGTACTCTTTTTATATACTGGGAGATTACATACACTTTTGATAAATAACAAAAGCGTAAGCCTCTCCTTGTCAAAGAATGATATTCAAGAAAGTGAAACTCAAGGGGTCGGCATTGCAGGATAACCATCTGAGTGCCACTTTGTCCTTATTTATCTTGATTCGATGAGCCGTCGTTTTACTAGTCGAGTAAGAAATACGAGAGGTAAGGAAACAGATGGGAAACGATATCACAAGGACACAAAGCACAGTGTCTTTTTCGTGACCCTAGCGCTCTCGTTCCAGAATACAGAGAGGGCTTAAAGGTAGTAATGCTGTAGTCTAGCCATCATGCAATCTCTTCGCACTGACAGTCACCGAGCCAATGGCACAGAAATCCAGCGGATCTTCTAATATAAGCTGGTTTATAACATTACCATAATATACAGCTGATCCCCTGTCCTGGGCACTGTTACGCAAACAAGTTGTTTGTTGGAGGCAATTACTATGTTGTTCCCACAACGGGTTGATTTTGAACAATAGCATACTGGTTTCCTCGGTGCAATTGATGACAACCGACCTTCAGGATCACTATTGTGGACTTGTACGCAGCCGATGCAAATGTCCACTGACCTGTCACGATCCTGCAGTATCGTTGCTCTAACATGCAATCTCGAAGCAAGACACACTAGTCATTTGTTCCCTACACAGACTACCTTACCTCAAAATAAAACGATACCTTGAACAAATTTGGCAGATACATTGACGAATCATGAAATCCTATCAATGGTAATAAACGCCCTGAGTGCGTAAAGGCAAACATGTAACCCAATTTCCATGTAATGACATCTTCAATTCACAAATTACGGAGCTATCAATCAATCTTCAAATTATTTCTACCAGTAGGGCGTATTCATCACTTTGCACTTCATAATTCTCCGTTGTTATATTTAGATAGCACCGAAATGTCCAAATCCACGTGACTTGCATAAATCCGAAATTTATAGCACTATGCATGTTGCATTTAACTTTTAGATTTATTCTGTGAATTCATGTGCGTCAATTCAGGTATATACATAACCTTTATTGATCTGCATGGGTGTGTTCTCACACAACAGACACAGCATGCAAGTGAAATGAAATCAAGCCGTTTGGCTGTGACACCCCATGTTGCCGACATTTCATGCGAATAAGTTCCCTCTTGCCTTTTAAGCAAGATATCCGAGTACCGTAATCTGAAGTCAATAACTCAGCTGAGAAATCACGTCGTTATTTGACCAAATGAGTGTCAGTCTTACAACAGGATTTAATTATTTCTTCCCACCTAATTAACATGGCGACCAACTCTGCATTCCAGTTTCAAAAAGCGTTGGATACAAAGTCACGCACTAAATGTTTTTCGAGTTAATCTGTAATCGCCGGGCTATCTCTTTTCTCCATTTGACACAAAATACTAAGACTTTGTTAGTATCCTGGATTTCTTTGGTCAGAAACCAAGTAATATACAAGAATAGTTTGTGTTAATATATTTTAATCCGTCACCTGATTATCGACAATATGCCAGAAGCAAGACCGAAAAGGAATCAAGCAGCTTTTAAAAGCCAAAAAGATGTTGAAAATAGGAACGTTCCTAGGCAATAGCACAAGACATCCATTCAAATACTTTGAAAAGAGTTCCTGTCACCTTCAGCTTCAATCAAACCACAGAAGGCAATCTCAATGGTTGTTATTCAGCGGTTCAGCCATTTCAATTCGATAAATCTAAGTCATCTGGAACACAGTTGCAAACCTTTGTCACCAATATATTTGATTTTTTCCACCATGGCATGGTTTGATTGATTACATTAGTATTGACAAGTCAAACTCAGGCAAACGCCATTAGACATCAGTTTGTCGTCAACAGTTGCCATTCGTCACTTCTGAGTGTCTGAGAATGAAAAACCTACCAGTGCAAGAAATGATATTTCATCAATAAATCTTTCCTTCATGGAATGTGATAAACATTGCATTCTCCAAAAAAACAATCAAATCAAAAATACATCACTTGAATCAGAAATCCCAAGAGCCTTGGAACTGTCATATTATCATTCTTGTTCACATCTTGAGGTACGTAACTACAAATACCAACAAAATTGGGATCTACGCCAAGTTCACAAATTATTTAAAGAAAATGAAAGACAGCATTGAAACGAGTTTCAGATTTTAAGACAATGCAATGAATTTACTTCAGTTGTTAGTAGCATACAAACTTGCGAAAGCGATAAAAGGCTGTTTGTGCGACATTAATCTTGTTTATTCTGGAAAATTTCTTCTCATAACTTTATTTCAGCCAACACCCACAAATCATTAATGTTGTTGTTCAACATGCTACGTGTCTGATTATTCATTAAATGACAATGGCCTTTCTTTGGATTTCTGGATATAATTTTTGTCTGTAAAGCTGCCCACTAGGAGAATGTGAATCGTATTTTCGCGTGACCACAAGATGTGCACCACCCACCGTGTAGTGAATGCCAAGCCTGGTTCTGTCAGGGAAGGGGGGAGGGTCCCTCCAGTCCTGTCCTATCCTGTCCAGGGGGTACCCCAGTCCTATCCTGGTCCTGTCCAGAGGTACCCCCCAGTCCTGTCCTGGTCCTGTCTGAGGGAGGGGTCCATCCTGGGTCCTGGCCAGGCTTACCCCCGGTTATATGCATGGGTTGAGGTAACCACAGCTACAGACCTGGACCCCAGAGACCAAAGGGTACCCCAATGGTGGACAGACAAACAAACTAAAAATATTACCTTCCCGTCATACTACATAAGCTGGTGGTAAAAATTTAGATCTGACAGATCTAGGGTCGTTATTTCTAAACATTACATCAATATACATTAAACTAGGTACATACACACAAATGGTTAATCTTCCCTAGTTCACAGGGTCGTTATTTCCAAATATTACACTAATATACATCTAAACTGAGTACATACACACAAATGGTTAATCTTCCCTATGTTAACATAGATCAACATCATGACAATAAATTACCAAGCGCATACAATTTATTCAATGTGTTTACTGAAAAATATTTTACAACAGATGTACATAATATCTTTGTAAGTGTTAGGAAGGTACAAGACCTCCACTGTAGCGAGTTTGGATGGGAAACACAAGACTTGAAATATTTTACTGATGCACCTGAACACTTGTCATACGTGCATGATTTACCATCAAGTGAGTAAACTCCTGAGGTAATGACATTATTTTAAAAACAAACTTGATGCCATGTTGTGATTAGAATAATTAAAATCTGAAAAATTTCAGAGTGGAGTCAAACGTGCTCAAAAGCTCAATTACATCAAGAATACTGACAAATTCAAGTATCAATCCAAAGAAGCTAACATTTTGTTAAAGGTTCTTTAGCTTTAGTTGTTGATCTTATGTAGTTTAATAAGGTTGTCAATACAGCACTCCTAGGCTAGGTAACTTATTATGAAAGTTGAACAAAGAGCCTCAATTACCATCAGTCTTATATATGTATTCAAACCTAACAACTCTCTGGCTGTTTACAAGGGTAAAAAGAATAACAAGTGTTGCTAGAAGGCTGAAGTTTATGTTACTTTATGACTTTCACCGAAATAGAATCCTAACACTTGATATATGTGGGAAGGTCCAGGTACAGCAAGCTCTCTTATGAAGAGAGTGCGCCACCGAACAGCCATTAGCACGCTGTATCACAAAATGTTTGATTTGAACATACCATGGAGTACTCTGCGTCATTGAAGCTATAGAAATATACCTTTCTATTGCAAAACTGTTCCTCATTTATTGTTGAATGTGTTTCATCAACTAATTTTAAGAATTAAGAACTTGCGTTTTAGAACGAAAAGAATTTAGCTCTGACCGTGGAGGTACTCAATAGTCTGTACAAAAACGCAATTTTAGCCCTGAAGCCAAAAAGTGTTCAGGAAAGTGAAGATTTTTACGTCAGCAAACCTACTAAATGCTCTGCAGGTATCATGCTAATGTGATTTCAACCTAGTTGTCATTAAAGTGTGATCTCATCCAGACCCTTTACCCCGCTAGCATCGCTAATTAGTTAGAAATGCACCATTTACTGTCAAAACATGTACTGAAACACCCACTACACTTTTGGTGTATTTTGTCTTATACAAATAACAATAGGATGCAAGACTTTCAATTGAAGTAAAACAGTATGTGTTTAACAAGTAATGCTGGGGCAAATTTTGAACACATGTAAAGGAGAAAATCGTGTCATTTACTGTTGCTTCTCTCACCTTGTGGCTCTTTTCTGAATTATTCGATAGGAAAGAATTTCAGCGTGAAGTATATTATGTTCAGATGATGTTCTTTTTACCAGAATGCCCTCGAGACAGACACTGATAAACCTCTGCATATCTTATTGTTGAGGCTGCTGACTAGATCCATTTATGCCATGGCACATGGCTCAGCAAAGCAATGTCTTCAAAGCACCTGTGCACTGTAAAGTTATACCAAACCAATATATTTCACTATTTACATCAATTCAAAGTTGCATATCCAGAAGTGATTTTACCCCACAAATAGAAGTCGTTTTTGCATGCTTCAACCAGTTATCCTCCATCCTTCATAGTGTAGGACAGCCTCACTTTCATTTCAACTAACAGCCGATCGAATTCAAGCGTTTCGCTCTACTGAACGTTGACTAAATCTAACACCAGATCATAGAAAATGCTCTTATGGCTCGTTCACACTGCACGGAACCGGGACTGGGACAGGGACAGGGAACGGGACCAGCACAATAGGAGACAATGGATCAGGTCCCTGTCCCTGTCTCAGTGCAATATGAACAGTTCTACATAATCTATACAAACCAATTTTACCAGGTCCCTGTCCCTGTCCTGGTTTCGTGCAGTGTGAACGTGCCATTAGCCAGGTAAAAACAGACTTGAGAAAAAGCAAGCCTTTATTCAGAGATCTCTGCTTTTAATAGCAATTAGGGTGTCGTGTTTTCCAAATGATAAAGACCTAACCCTTACCTCAGTCATTATCTATGTAAGAATGGCTGCTAATTTTCTCGAACCCTTTTGGATTTTAGCATTACCCAAACTTGGAAGCCTGAAATAAGTTTCCTCAGCCGATGAAATATATCGAGTTAAATAATACATCTTTCAAAGCTTAGGGAAACTGTTCATTCTAAGAAAGATGTCTCTTACAACAAGCACACTATATACATTCATTGTGTAGCTCGTTGACCGTGTTTGTTTCACATTCCTTTACTTTAGGAATAAACACAAGGTCTTATGATTCCCTTTTGTGGCAGATCTCCATGACAACAAGAGCCTATGGAGTCTTTCGCTCATTTGGAAGCAAAACTAAGACTTCTTGAGAAGAGCTTGGGCTGCATCAATTTGCCTTGCATTACATTTGATTCTGTAATTGTACAAGTCATCTTCATGACTAGCTGATATTTGCAAACCAAATTACACGGATTGCTTCCTTAGCCTTTGGCTGTGGACATTCATTGTGTATTTGAATATCACTTCATTAGCCCATTGATAATTTTCTTGTCAACATTTCAGCAATCAATTTGTGTAAATATGATGTATGCTGATTTCTACGATGGAAAAATTCTTACTTAAATGACTTGTACTCCGTGACACGAACCTAAATAGAAACATGTTTTTAGTTCCAGAATAAAGCAGCCAACGACCACAAATGAAGTGACAAACGGCAGCGTCAGGGTGTGGAAATACAGTGTATGGCGTCAAATTTGTATACTTTTCAGTGGGAATTCCACCAGTATTTGTGCCTATAATCACCAAATAAAGCAAACATCTTTCCAGACTTTATAACCTCTGAAAATCAGAATATGCCACAAACAAGTCACATGTGACTGATATTTCCATCCATATTTCATCCGGAGGACAACATCAGAAACAATAAAACACTGCACGTTCTTTCCAGACTGAGCAATTCTAAATAAAGATGTTCGATGGATTGGATTGTCTACCTAGTTCTCCATATAACATTGATCTAAATATCAACTGTTCCAAAGAGAGAAGGTGTATTTACTTTGTTAACGATTTCAGTACATAAGCTTCGTTTATTGTAACACTCGGTCATAATTATTGGCCCTCATTCCATGAGGTCTTTCAGCTTCAGCCCATGTAGTCCAATTTTAGCTCTGTTCAATACTTTCCTCAATTGAAGCTCTGCCAAAGTATACACTGCATTTCAGTAGAAAAGAGTCATCATATCTTTTATGCTTTACTGTTTTATTGTCCAACTTTGCAAATAATATATTCTTCATCAATTAAGAAGAAAACTTGCTCTTATCTCTGTGTTTAGTTCTTCCTATGGGTCTGGTCACACCTAGCGTCAGCGTTGCAGCTAGTGTTAACACTTGGAAGGAATATATTGATTTCAATTCCACCAGTCCATTCACACCAAGCATCAGCGTTAGAATTCAAAATTCAAATGGATCCAAGTCCATTCCAAGTAGCAAAGCTTATGAATTGACGAACAATTGCCGAAAAAGTCCTGACAGATGGAATGAAGTGGATTCAGCACAGTGTATTCTATTATCAATCCAGGCCCTTTTTATGAATATTGGTATCGAAATGCCACCAATGTTCTTTATACAAAATGCTCATAGTGTCGTTGTAACTCACTCAAAGATGGGTATCATGACAAGGAGCACTATAACTGAAGACAGTAGTCATTTCTTGTGACAACCTATGATTGAATATCTAATTTCTAACGCTCTATTGCATGTTTATGTCAGGACCACAAATTGCCAAACGTGGCGATGTCACTAGTGGATCCAGGATTTCGAGAGGGCATCTGTGCAACTATTATTTTACTGATGTTGAAAAATCCTCACTTAAGCTCTAGGTCTTTGGTCTGTTTAAGAAGGATCCAAGAAGCAAAAAGGAATTTTACTACTAATTATTCATTCTTCAAATATGAGCATACTGCGACTAAATTTTATTGATGGCAGCACCAGTCGCTACCTATTCTTTTGTATTGTACCAAAACATTTGTATGTAAAACATTGAAAAGATAAGGTTTCAATTGAAATTTGTTCACTAGAGATTTTCCATTGTACTTTCCCATCAGATTCCCATCGAAGGATTTTCATCAGACCATAGAAAACTTGAATTTCTGGATGACAGAAAAGTACAAATGAAGAATTTACCGACCTCCACCCGAACTTAGCCAAATATCTTTGTGGCCTACTTCTTGTGCATCTTGACATTTTGATTTAGCATCGGGACATTTTCTACTGTAACTTGAGTTCATTGCGGTAGCTTTTGCTGCATCAGGAATGTTTTGTGTTGTTTGGCAAAGGCTGCTGCATAACTTGATGTCATATTTTATTTCTGTAACGATGGTTTTATAAATACGAGAAGCTTGGCTGGAGAAAAGGTTAAGTTCGGTAAGAAACATTACAAAGCTACCCGTCTGAGGAATATGCAAAGGAATTCAATCCGCAATCTTAAAGAATGTTAAGCGTCACGATGAATACTAATTATGTGTCGTAAAGTGACACAATAACAACCTACAAAATGCAATAAATTCAAAGTAATTGGATTTGTTGCCATGCTAACCATCAGGCATTTAATTAAAGGATATAATGAACACTCTCTTTGACCAAAAACTTAATAAAGGATAGTGATGCTGTCAATATAGAGAAGTGACGTAAATAGGCAAGAACAATGTTCCTTGATTAAAAAAGAGCTATTGAACAAAGTCATTTAGATGTTCATTATTTTGGACTGCAATCTTTTTCCTTCTTCCTGACTTACATACCTTGCATACTGTGTGATACCCTGAATGTACAGAAAATCCCTAATACTGTTGTCCACCACTTTAATTGCACCTAAATTATAGGTGTAACTTCTACTAGACCCGCATACTTACTTAGCTTCTGCACGGTCATCTTTTTCTTTTAGTCGCTTTCTTCTGTATGATTACATTGGTCTTGTTACATGCGACATCTATTTGTAATAATTGGAAAGTGCCAGGTTATTCTCTATTATTAATACAGGCAGGTATTGGTACCAATTTTGTGCTTCCACACTTATGTTATTGTACTTTAGATAGGGCCAGGTGTGTCTGGACAGATTTCCTGCTAGCTTGATACCGGGATTTTTTATGTTCCTCTGTTTCTCTATGGTTCTCTATTTGATGATATGCTTGTTAGTTCCTGGGTGTTTAGTCTCTAGACCTGCACTGTTTTGATGCGTCCTACAGTCTGTCCTGCGAGGGAAGTATGTTTCATTCATTCAAATGACAGCTACAAATCTGCATGATCCTTGCTGGGGTATTTGTGTGATTTGCCATAGTCTAGATATTCAGTCTTTAGCTCACCATAATTGTCACCATCTACTTGTTGTAGATACAGATCAACTCCACAGGTATTTCAGCCTCTGACATAGATCTATCTGTTCTTAGGTTGGTAGTCCTTGTCCTCCAGTCTGACGCCGGTTATTGTCTCCTCTCGTATTTGGTTCTTCAGATCACATGGTTATTAATTATTATTCTACTTAACCAGACTAACTAGTACATTACAACCGCGCCATCAAGAAAGAGATAATGCCGGCAGCATGTTCCTGTAAAGTAGTCATGATTTCCCAGAATTTTTCTGCAAGAGCAGTTCTTTTCCCTTCCCCCCACTACTAATAATATTTGCATGAAGACGATGCTGTTAGTATATAGATCTACAAATAATACACCACAATGGAACCATCTAATTGGGAATCCTTATGTTGCTATGAGAATCAGACTGCAGCAGAAATAACATGATTTGGCAAATCACTATCATGATTACCACAATGCGGTTCAGTCAAAACAAAGTATTTTATTAAAAGATGGATTACGTGATATTTGAAGGTGCAGTATTTTTTCTTTTCAACTGAAAACTTTAGTGTGTCAATTGTAACATCGAATAATACGTATCATCAATTTGTGAAGCTGATGGGTGTCTACCCCTAATAATTCTCCCTCTAGGCCGTCAGCATGCAATCAATGAGAGACTTAGTTGCCCAGACTTGTGTTAATACAGCTGGACTGTATTGCCTTTGATTAATGAGTCTGTTTATATTCTTGGTAACACTTGCTGAACCTGAAGTAAAAGGAAAATTTATATACTCGTCAGTAATAAATAGGTGGGATGGTTAAGTTTGATCAATGTGCTGGATCCAGTGACATTTCGAAATGTGTGGTCACCTCAACATGAACAAGAGTTTCCCCACTTTTGGTCAAATGTAAGAATAATCATGGTTTTTGAATTACAGATTCTTGTTGAATTGGTCCAATTAGTCTGTTGCAAAATTCTTGTCAAAACAAATCTATTTTATTGAGAAGTTGGCTTTCAACCTTTATTTCTTAGTGGTTGGTGGTTGTGGTAGTAAAAGACTCTTCTCTGTTATTAAAAATATAACTAAAATTAATGCTTCAAAATGGTTTAAATCATTTGAATATTGTGGAAAATGAAACCCCCAACATTCCTTTTCTTGGTTTTGTGAAAAAATTGAAATGATCCCTCAATAACGCATACTTTTTTTGGTCTACTTCAATGGTCAAATTGAGACGCGGGCTTAACCATTGTTTACTTTTTAGGTAACTCGACCACACCTATAAGTAACAATATACCAGGTGCTCTTATTCCTTTCATTGGCAACCTACATCTTCTTAAATTTGTTCACACAAGGAGGTTCATTTCATTTCATCATGATGAACCGGTGATGCATGATTTATTTATTTCGATAAAGTATCCAAGGAAAGTACCTAAGGCAACCCACACATAATTCTCCTGCTCATAAAACAACTTGCAATAAAGGGTATTTGTAATTGTGATGCTGTACTAGAGTGGGCACGTCTGGTTTCAGTAAATTCTTGAAGCAAAATATGTAGAGACTCGGTAATTGCAGACATGTTGACCGTGGCTGTTGTTTCGAGACAGGCTGTAGTTACTTATGTCAAAACGACCGTCATTACCAGTGGCCATTGCTCTTTCTTATTCAGGTTACTTGATAAATGTGTTGTGACCTGCAATCATTTCCTATATTCCCACCCTTAATCCAAAGAGATTGATTCAAATTATAGAGTCTTAATATTGGTATTAAGAGGGCACGGTACTCGTAATGACTTGGAGGACCTGCATGCTGTACATTGCACAGACGTGATGTGTTATATGAGAAAATAGGAATATCTTTGCCTACCTATCAAATGAAATGTTTTTTTGCAATTATTTATTTGTGCTATTTAAGAGCCCGTTTACACCAAACATCAGCGTCAACGCAGAGTCAACGCTGCGATGACGCCAATGATACAGCTCTCATTGTAAACAATAAAAAAACAAATGGAGAACCCATTTTGGAGCAACTCCATAGTTACCACCCGCGTACGTAGTACGACGGGAAGGTAATGTTTTCAGTTGGTCTTTCTGTCCACCACTGGGGGGGGGGGCAGGGGGTACTCCATTTCCATCCCATAATACTTCCAGTGGTCCCATGTCCTTTTGGGGGTACTCAATCTCCATCCAATAATACTTCCACTGCTCCCATGTCCTTTTGGGGGATACCCCAGTCCCAGGCCGGGGGGGGGCTGGCTACCCCCCCTGACCAGATGAGGATGGGAGGCCCCAAGATATCCCGATCCAAGGTTGGGGTACCCCCCCCCCCCAACTGGGATAGGACAGCAGAGCGAGCACTTGATACGTGGCAGGCGGTATGCCTCTTGCGTTCACGCAGGAAGACCGTCTTGTTTTTAATGAGACCAATATCACTAGCGCCATTGCAGCATTGACTCTGACTAATGACAATTTTCAAAAGTTTAGTATGATTAACAACATATAATATTACAAGGATCCTATTCTTGTGTATCTAAGTAGGATCTCAAAGTCTAGCGAATCACACAGATAACAATAACAATTCAAAATTGAGCCAAATTGGATTCCTGAAATTTGAACTGTGTGTCAGTAAGTTCAATGTGTAGATCCAAAAAGCTTGTTTCTGCCAAACTAATCCTGACTCCAATCCAGCAGCGTTCTTGGCACCCAATACTGGGCCATGATGAAATGGGCAATATATGTAACAGTTCTAGGCACAGATGGCGAATGAAAGCACGGATAGTAAATGTCACCAAATAAAATGGAAAATTGTACAAACAGGCATGACTGAAAACACATTATGCCTCTTCACTTCATCGTCCATATAAGTTCCATTAGTATTTACAACTTTGAATGTTCATCCCAACCAATAGTACGAACCAGACCAGTAACGTTGTAAATCTGCCCTCCCTTGACATCTATCATAATCGTCTGAATGGTACCAAGGAACCAAGAACACACACGATGCATTATGTCAAGTAAGCTGCTTATTGATTTTTTAAATCAGTTGTATGTCAGTTCCAAATATAGCTGAAAAGGTTAGTGGCTCTAATTTGTCTGAGATTCTTGTCATTGAGAGTTATAAGGGCACTATTCTTTGAAGCTTACATGCAAGGGTAGGCCTGTCTGAAGCTCAACCATGCCTGCCTAATTAAACTCACAAAATATCTCAGAACCTTTTGTACAACTTCCAGAAAAAACCAAAATGGTTTTATCAACAATGAGGCGAATCCAGTCAACGAGATTTTTTAAACTGTAAAAAATTACTGCGCGACAATTGTATCAGCTGGTTTTATTTCGGCGTTGAAAATATAACTCAACCAAGAAAACACGAAAGACAGAAGGTGCAAAAGCAGGAAGCAAAAGAGAAGGGACGTGACGCATGTATCATTTTGAATTCGGGAAATGACCAATATTTTTACCGCCCGCATTCCGGAGGAATGGGGGAAGGTAATAGTTTCAGTCGTGTTTGTCAGTCCACAGGGGGGGGAGGTACTCAGGTCCAGTCCTGGG
>JBCAUG010730388.1:0-12029 GCA_038406175.1 Haplosyllis leylae | reverse complement strand
TTTGGTGGGAAAATCCCCCAAAAAATCCACCCATTGACTTCAATGTGTCAGAAATTAGTGATATCTCCGTTTTCGTCTGAAATTTGTGATGTTCCTCCAGGGTGTGTTATACAGAGTGAAACACACAAATGGCAATAATGCCACTATTGTCAATTTTGTGGATTTGTGAAAACGTCGATTGGATAATCAAATCTTTAAGCATAATTCAAAATCCATCCTGTGTGCGGTTGTCGAAAGCTGAACAAATTCAATTTCTATTCATTTGCTTACGATGTTTTTTTAGTGCAATTGCCATCGAATAAGTAGGTAGATGAATGAACCAGATTACCAGTAATCACATTGCCACTTTGAAGCTACATGAAATACTTTACAGATAGGGATTCTATTTTTTTTCTCGTTTATGCATGGGGACAACAAAAAAAATTTGCGCAAATTTCTAGTAAGTAACCAGAAATTAAAGTGATTTTCTAAGAAATGCAAACAATTTCAATTCAGATTAGCACCATGCAAGCGTTTACGATTTTTTTTCTGTCAAATAGATGAGAAACAGATTGATCGGTCTGTTAGAACTATTCCAGTTTTCCCTAAATAGAGCAGAACTTTCATTGAATTCACTGAATTCAGCGAATTCAGGGAATCTGATAAATCACTGAAGTATGAATTAGGATCAATTTAACTGTCTTCTCTGTTATCTGTGTCTCTGCGGTACAGTGGTAGAGTCTCTGTCTCTCACACAGGAGATAGTGGGTTTGAGTACAGCAATCCTTTTTCTTTTAAATATTATTTTGTCACTGAATTCAGTGAAAGCATTTAGGGAAAACTCGATTAAGTGACGTTGAACGGTTTTGCAACTTTATGTCCCCTGTATTCTAACACTAACCGCCATTGTACCCATTGCGCTCCTCACAAATGACTCCCAGTTCCCCTGAGATGTCCATGTTCGCGCAATCATGGTATTTCGTCTCTTTTCATCATGATTACTCGGGTCGATCATTTAGCCTAATTTCCATTCATTCATTCGATAGACACGCGGTCCCGGAGCTGCATCCACCACGCATCACAATGTAAGGTATGAGTCACGTTACATGTGAAGGAATGCCATTAATTCCTCCAGCCCCATTACGAACATTGTTTGGCATTAGGACACTCATGATGTGAATGAACCAATCTGGCCCCTTGTTTCACATAGGGTCAGAACTGTTCAACATTACTAGAAATGAACGAGAACGCGAAAAATACCATTGGCACCACCTGAATTTAAAATTAGATTGTGATGGATATACTTCAAAGACAGTGTCAAAATTGTTAGCCTTTTGGACGTTTGGTCGGAAAAATCCTTTCATATTTATGGGTGATTACTACCAGGCCCAATTATCCAATATTTTAAATACAGATCTATGGCCACAGATTAGATCTAGATCGATGGTGAGTTTACATGAGTAAATGGCTATGTTGACTTAAAGTTAGCTACATTAACTAACATGGTTTGAAATATTTTTCATCAATTTTTATCCAGTGTCATAAAGGCCAACCTTCCATATGAGTGAATTACCAAAATAATAACAGTGCCACCAACAATTAATCCATCGCAAATATACAATGGCCTAAAACGAAGTTTTTTCGTTCATTGCTGGTAACTTAAGGTAACAAACGGATTTAGTCTAATTCTCTGGTTTTTTCCTCATTCTCTTTACTGTACTCAGTTAACATCCCCACAAACTCAGCACATACTGACAAAATTCAATTTTAAAAGTAAGTTCATCAAATAATTGACACATGTAATAGTAAGGAGAAGAAATCCACTTTTAAATCTGTCAGATCTGACAGAAATGCGTATCGTGAAAAACTAGAATGCAGACGTATAAAAGCTAGCTTCCTTTGGGGCTAAGTTTCTTCTTCAATTCTGTGTTATTACATGTATTCTCTGCTTCCTCTGCTGTAACTCTCCCGTTTCCAAGGCAACGTGAGGTGTTTTAATTCTTCCGTCTTTGCAATCGTGAAGCTGACAATCCTCTCAAACCTTCTCTCGAGGAACAGCCCCTTAAAGACTTCCTCTTTTACTCTCATTATGACATGTCCTACTTAAACTAACTTCAGGCCTCTTTATTTCTCCCTCTACAAATTCCCATGTTGGCCTCCCCTTTCCTCAACGATTCCACCGGGTGGCACAAGCCCCTGGATTTCCTCAGAGACATGTTATTACATTTACATGAGTAAATGGCTTCGTATTCCTGATCACTGCAGATTGTAGCTCATGACAACATGACTCTCTTTCGGAACCTCAGTTTAATTGGTTTAATAGCGGTAATACAAACCCTCGTGATTTGTGCTTCTTTTCAGAATTTTTTCACTACTTTTCGGTTTTTAACAAGTTGTAGCGCCGCTAACATCTACGGTTTCTAAAACAGACTATGACAGAGAAAATATGTTTAGGAAAGGAGAGCTTTTCATATGGCCATACATGTGCCATGGGAAATAATACGTGTCACTGGCTGCTTTGCATCAGTTGCACCTATTTTTCACATCTACATGTTTATTACCGCCCGAATCCGAAGGATGGGGTAAGGTAATATTTTTAGTTTGTTTGTCAGTTCCCAGGGGGGATACCCTGACCCCAGCCAGGCCCAGTTTAGAGGGGGGGCCTGAGCCAGGTCCAGCCCAGGGGGGGGATACTTGAGCCAGGTCTGGCGTGGGGGTGGGGGTACCTGAGCCAGATCCAGCCTGGGTGGGGGCACCCGAGCCAAGTTCAGCCAGGTACCTGGGTACCCCCCTGGCTCCGGTACCCCCTGTACCCCCTCCCCCAATAGGACAGCAGAGCGAGCACTTGCTATGCAGCGGGCGGTATACCTCTTGCGTTCACGCAGGAGTACTTTATTGTTCCAATGATGTTTAGTGAAACGACTGAGATAAAAAACAGTCAAGATCAATGTTAGTAATGTGAATGTCATATCAATTTTCTGGCTACGTTTAAATGTGTTGTGTGGAAGGTGTTCTTGGTTTGAAATAGAGTCTACGTTTGGTTTTTGTGTTGCTGTAGGAGTATTCTACAACTCAAGTTGTTTACAGTAGATGGAATGCTTCTTAATTCCCTGACCGACGGACATCAAGGATTACTTCGCTGATTGCAGCTGATCATTATCTGCACGGAGAGGTCCTAGTAATAATGCACTCATCACCATGGTGATTCGAGTAAAGGCCCGAGGATCCCCTCTCCCATCCCGGTGGGGTCCCCTTGCAGCCCTGCAAACCTTGTCTTTCCCCTCCCACACCGCACACAGGAGTAAAACCTTATTATCAAAGCTAATGAGGAACGAACTCATACCATGTCATCACATTACCGATTGCTGTTGTTATCATCATTTTCTATCTGGGAGGTTTAGGACGCGTGTTGTAATGAAAGACCAGACGATGTAGTAACCATATTCGGCTAAAAATTGCGCAAATTAAATTCATTTAAAAGCAGTCCTTCAACAGCAAATGTGGTACTGTAAAGGCCTGAAAATTCAGATATGCACTTGCAATAGTTTTCAGCACAATATTATTTTTATATTAAGACACAGTTATCGTGATGTACACTGTGTTTCAATGTTTCAGTAAATACAGTCGGCACCGAGGGGTGTATTGCAATTTGGTTCTATTACTAAAACAACAGAATCTAAATAAAAAGTTACGAGTCCCCTCAATTGCGGTCGTTTATCCGTTTTATTCGTGAGTTGCTGCAGTGGAATCGGCATGCGATCGTTCATTCTAAGTGATGCGTTGTTTTGACATTGTTAACGGGGAAGGAATCGAGACGTATGAACGTGGGGAGGCAGAGATGGCCCGACAAGAGCGCATCTCAGGGAAGCATCATTATCAGCTCGCATCCAACACCACACTCATTGATTTTCATTTAGTGAGGAGAAATTTTAGTCGAGTATGATGCTGCAGAAGTGTTGAGTTGCAGTTTTGAAATTCATTATTTGACATTCAAAATCATTCAGTGACATTAACTTTCATTTACTGAGGTAAATTTTTTCTGAGTTTGAGTTGATTGTAGCTGCTAGATTTTGGTTCATTGAGTTGCAGGTTTAAATATCCAAATTGTTGCAAATCAGATGCTCGAAAATTCACCTGAACCCAACACCACACCCACAAAGACTCTTATTTAGTTAAGGAAAATTGTGCTTGACAATTATCTAACACCATGGTTACATTGACACTTTATTGTTATTGTTGCAAGTTAACGCCCCACCCATTTCAATATTTTTGAACACGAATTTATTGAGTTATGAGTAATTGTTCAAAGAGAATGGCCCCCAGTATACATTTTGAAATACGTTTATCTCATTGAGTTGAGGCCTGGGCTGACAAACGGTGACGATTTTACGCATTATTTTAAAAAAAGTTTTAATTATTTAGCTTAACATTTGATTTAATTCTTACTTAAACAGTAAAATGTTTTACCAGATAAATTTCGAAACAATTACACTCAATTTGTTGTTGTCCCTAAATGTTTTTACAAAATTATTTATAATAAAAATAATTTTTGTACTCGAACCTGCTACCTCTTGTATGAGAAACCAGGTTACTACCACAGTGCCAGGAAGACAGAGGTAACGAAGAGGATCTTTAAATTGATCCTAAGTCATGTTTCAGTGATTTAACAAATGCTCTGAATTCGTTAAATTCACCGAATTTCTGCTGCATTTACGGAAAACTCCAGTGTACTGGATACACCGGCAGTAAAAAATTCCATTTTAATGACAATTGTCCTTAAATCACAACAAACAAGTTTTTCCTGCTGAACTGACATTGAACAAAGGAATCACCATCCCATCACCGTTTCAATCTCCGCATCCAATCAATAAGCCTCACACTTAACACTCAAACACAAGCATTTATCACTACTTATCGATTTTTCCTTCTCAAAAGAAGATAGATGCAGCCGCAGTGACAGGCAGCCAATGGGCTATGAGAGAAGCAGTTACCCATATAGATGGTACATTCTGCAGGGTCCCTTCTGAGAGGAGCTGCATGCTGAGACCCTTAAGTAGTAGTCACTTGCAGGCCCTGTAGTTTCTGCCGTGTAGAAGGAGTGCAGTATGTGAGCAGTTACTATGACAAAAAGTTGTAAATATGTCACAATTTTTGGACGAAAAAACGCTATTTGTTACAATGTGAAGTAAATAAAAAAGCATTTCTATTGTGCAGTACTTTATGAAATCTGTTGACAAAGAGGCTGACATGAAGTCTCAGTTCTGTGCCTCTTCCACAGTAAATGGATATGTGGTTTAGAATGAACAGGGATTCGGAGAAGCAGTTCGTCTCTACAGGAATGCTGCCCTGAGGTAAAACACTTATTCAATATCACGCTTTCTTTTGTTGCAGTGCGTGTATCAATTAGTTGCTTTCAGTTTCGTGACAGATGAACTTTAGTGCCTTTTCTGGGATCAGAACTCAAGAACAGTAAGCAATTTCTTTCCCATGAAGAATATCAAATGTCATGAGATTTCCGTCATATTGCGCTATTTCATTTCATATAGGCAACACGGATCAAACATAGTTCACAGTTAACTGTGGCAGGTCTACGTGGTAAATTTCTCTTTTTTCTGTGTTTTGGGGGCAAAATTTGGGTAAAACATATAGAGTTGGCACCCCCTGCTTGGGGTTAGAAGGAGTTGGAAAAGAAACGTAACAATAGGAAGCAATAATCCCAGTTTGGTACTTGTTTGAGCTTTTATCCTCCGCAACAACAAATGGGTTGTTGTTTCGTCTTAAAAAAGGAAACAACAAATCAGTGATTGGGCTCAAAGCCAATCAGTTCAAGCTTATCGGCAATATGATAAAAGCTCTGGAGGACACACAATACAGTTAGTGTATTGACATTGTGTTCAGCTGTCATACTTCTCGAAACATTTTCCATAGGTACAAAAAGGAAAGAACGTAACAACTTGTAACCAACCAAATAGATCTAGACACATTGTCTGTGGCAGATTGAGAATTTCTCGAGTCGTGGCGTCGCCCGCCCTCTGGGGGACACTGACCCTACATTTTACAAAATTTCCGGAAACTTTTATGAAATCAAGAAAACAATAGGTCGTTAGGGAAACCCCCAGATCCGCTACTCATTTGTCCAACGTTTAGGGGCTTAATACAGATTTGACTATTAGGAACTGACACATATTCAGAAGACGAAGAACCTTACTACTCAGTGTAGGAAAACTGTTAACAGTTCCTTTGTAGATTTCTTGTGCTGGTCATGATTATTGCGCCGCGAGCCACATGATTTGTCCTAATTTGCCCTCCTCTTGAGTACTGCGCGAGCTACAAGAGAGAGAGATGTAACTGTAATCTTCGTTTCGAGTTCTAAGCAGCTTCTGTGCAGGAATGCACACCTCTTTCTCCCATACAGGGAACGGGGCTCGGATAATGGGACTAAAAGCAAGCTTTCGAATAACTGTAAATGGGTCTTCTACTTCAACTACTGCCCATTTGTGGAAACAAGAGATTCTTGCCCCGACCTGCTTGTTCTACTTTTCTCTGAATTCAAACACCTGTTTTGGTTCAAAGAGCTCAATAGCCTCAATTGGTGAATCAGGTCATTCATTCAATTAATTCTACCGTATTGAATTATGAAACAAACAATACCAAATTGATATGATTCAGACTGACCATTGATAAAAATAAAACAATAAGGGATCTTCCAAGTAACTATTTAGAATAACAAGTTTATGTTGAGTTTTTAGTAATAACAATGTGTGTAATTCGATTTCTTCGTCTTCGTCTTTTTAATAATGATCTAGTTGCACAATTAATTTGTAAAATGTTAGATGGTATTTAGGGATAATACTAAATAAATGTCCCAATTATAATGATCTCCGTGCAAGTTTTGCCAAGTAAACTATGCGAAATAACACAGATGTTTTCCTTTTCTTGATAAAATCAATTACTAGTAATCGTTAACGTGGCTTTGTTTTCATTGTTCTTAAAATGAATTCATTAAATGGGACAGCACGCTCAAGTCCCACGGTCCATTCCCATGATACAGCGATCCGCGGACAGGTTTGCGTAAAATGGTAGTTCTTGCGACACTGAACGCATGATCATTTGTAGCGGTAAGAATATCAGTCCTCCTTTCACAAAATATCGGAAATTGGCAATAATTAGCATCGAACCTGAGATCTCAGCCATTGGGATCTGATGTTCTCCTCTCTGAGCTATTGAGGAATGTATTACTAAGATCAAATATCTTAATATGGTCATGCTCTATTGCTTCTCACTAAATGATCTAAGTCCAAGATTGAAGTGGTGCAGGAATAGAAGACAATTTAAGGATCTCCAAAGTAGCAGATGCCTCAATAGCTCAGATAGGGGTGCATTAGATTCAAATGGTTGAAGTCCCGGGTTCAATACTCGCTGAGGTAATGTTTTGTTGTTGGACTTTTTTGTTTTTACATAGTAAAGCCTCTGTTGGCAATATTGTCATTATTGCTAATTCTGTGTGTTTTTGAAAAACTCGACTACAAGTGAACACAGTTTTTACACATGTCAAATTTTTGACTGCTTGAAGGTAAAATATGGTTTCAGTCGAAGAAACATAGGAAGCGTAGTTTATTTACTCTGCATGTCTGCATTTAAATGCTGAGTGATTGCTAAATATTCTCATCATTAAGATATGGAAGAACTTTTTACTAAGTTATTTTTGAAACAATATTGACTCCTTCTCATTTCCTGTATCAGCAAGATTACAAAAATTGTGACCTCACAGTTTTTATAATCTTGTGCTCCTTATGGTGATCATACTGTGATGTTAATTAGCTGAACAGAATTAACATGACTTCCGGTTAATAAGGAAAGGGAGTTCCAAACTATTTTTGTCATTGATATTACTTAAATCAGGTGTGTGTGAGTGTGTATGTATGTATGTGCGGGTGTTGCGTGTAGATCTATGTGTGTGTGTGTGTGTGTGTGTGTGTGTGTGTGTGTGTGTGTGTGTGAGTCTGTGTGTCTGTGTATGTGTTTGTGTTGTGTACGCGTACGTGTGTGTGTATGTGCGTGTGTACGATAACAAACAAAGCTGTTTTTATTTTACAATATCATTATTCACTGCAGGATGTGGCAGCTTAATATTAGTGTTATGTTACAAAGCAAAATTAAAACTTTTTAGGTATCTATTATTAGTTACTTGGATCCCGTAGTTCTACCACACTGAGAGGTAAATGTCAGATTTTTTGTTCCGGGGAAGGATGCTTATTTCTGTGCACTAAACTTTTCGCAAAACAAGCTAACTACGTAATGACACAAAACAAAATTAATTTTGACATGTTTAAGTATGTGACTCAAATTGATAATAACACAGGAATTTTAAACGACGTCATTTATATTAAGAGATGATAACTGTTAAGACTAAAATAGCATCCATTATTCAACATTCTAAATCTCCATGATCAAGGTGCAAATTTTAAAACATATAAAAGTGTAAGAAAAATAAGGAACATACGAAAAGGAAATGGAAGAAGAAAGGAAGAAATAAAGAAAGAAAAAAAGAAAGACGGTGAGACAGATGGTGTTGAAGTAATGCTCGCCTGAATCACAATGGAATTTCACCCTGAAAAACTAAATTATCATAAAATTATATAAAATATTTATTGCTATTGTGGAAACCCACATAAATATCGACAGTTAAGCACAAATAATGCCAGGCTAATCGACACAGTTTATTTCCACTAACGCGTGCCTTGATGTCCTTTTGAAGGAAAATTGAAACAGGTGTTTAACAAAGCGCATAAAGTATGTCAGCAAATTATCTCTTTACTGATGTTGGCAATGAAACACTTTTAACACGTATTTGTCATGGAAAGGAAACATATTTCAAGCGGTAGCTCAACTCTTTGAGAGACAAATATTTGAAGCAGTTTTCTTGTAAATTGCATGACGTTTTAGTAGGGATTTGGAGATTCAAGGCTTCACACTCTTTTTGCGCAATGCACAGTGACCCATGACGTCATCACAACTGCCTGGTGCAACAATGTTTGCAATACACAAACATTTTATGGAATAACACGGCAGTGAAATTTTATAATCCATGGAAATGAATTTCACTGACTGATTAATGCTATTTGCATCTGAAGGTTATCAAAAATAAGATTTTAAACGTAAATACGTAGTTTTGGCTTGAAAGTAATGGCTTCTTTTTTCCTTATATTTTACAGCTTTATTACCCGAGGAAAAATGCAGCTCTATGAGGGAAGAAGACAGATGTCGGAAACACAATTTCTCGTCATCTTGGACAATAAACACCACTGACAGGAAAACATGAATTGAAAATAAATTTTCCGGGGAAAAAATAACACGACCATGATTTACATCACTGTTATTTTGATATCACACTGGATATTTATGTATGCAGAGCCTGTAATGGCTTCCTCTCTGAAGGAAAATGGAGGTGCAACCAAGGGGAAACATTTCACTGAGAGTCCGGTAGAGACGGCATTGGATGGTGCTCAACGAGGCGGTCTTCTGGAGAACCAGCAACACAATGCTCACCCACCTGTCACTGCTTGGTACAGTGATCAGTCAAGTGAGAGATTGGGCACCACAGATAGAACTTCCATATCTGATGAACAAAATATATCACCAATACAGACACAATGCTTTAAAACTTGCCTCTGTCAGCTTGCAGAGACAGATAATGGAAATGTTCCTGGAAATTCTGATCAGATCCCTGGATATATGGACCCAGTGTCTGATACAGATAAAGGTTCAGATATTGAATTCCATGAACATTCACAGGATGATGTATCCTCTGATGTGACCACAACAGATAAACCACAATGGATGGAATGGCAACAGAGTAAAGAAGTCCTGCATGTTCAGTGTCACAGTACACAATCTGATAGAAAACAACATCCTGTGGAGGACCTTTACCAGGAAATGAGTGACAGATTGTACAATGTCAGTGGAGTTGTCATTAGTCATGCAACTTCATTAGAATTACCTACAGGTCTGTGTGAGATGGAGGCTGAAGTGAAGCAACTGACATGGACTAACAGCAGCCTGAGGCATCTTCACTACAAAGCAGCTGGCTCCAATCTTACAGTTTGCTTCCCCTTGTTGACCTCCCTCAAGCTAACGCACAATCTAGGCTTAAGTGTGTTGTCCAACTTACCGCTACTTGCCAAACTTCCATCATACTTGCAGGATTTGACCCTGAGCTTTAATAACGTAAGTGTTATCCCTCCTGCGACCTTTTCAGCATCCAAAAGTCTTCTCAAATTAGATTTATCACACAACACTCTGCCAAGTATAGATGTACACAGCTTTGCCAACTTAACAGCTCTGAAGTATCTGGATCTGTCTTTCAACGGACTCAAATATGTACACAGTCAACATGATTTGGACAGCTTCTGGCAGCACATTGTATGGCTAGACTTGCATCACAATTCATTTGAAAAAATGCCAACATTCCTCAAACTGAGTCCCTTACACATGACAAGAAGAGCAAAGTTTAGCCCTGACTGGGAACTACTTTATCTTGACTTGTCACACAACAAGATTGAGCATCTTGAAGCTGGACTGTTTGCTCATGCTGTCAATCTCCAACACTTGGATCTGAGTTTCAATCTCCTCCATTCAATACCTCCAGGAGTCTTCACCCAAACACTGTCCAACCTCATCCACCTCCAGCTGAGTCACAATCACATCAACCATTTGTCAGCCAGAGCTCTGGAGGGCCTCAGTAAACTTCAAATGCTCAATTTCTCCCATAACCAGCTTACAGGAATCCAAGGACCAGAGTTCACAGGGGGCCTGACTCCCAACATGCCAGATGCAGGGGGCAATGTCATATTCAACTATACATCTTCCTGGGGTGACCTGCAGGTCCTGGACCTCTCCCACAACAATATTTCCAACATTGCAAGGGAAGCCTTCCAGGTAATTCACATACATCCATTGCAGAATCATTTCTATTTATAGCTTTGGTATCGTCTTTCTATCGCAAAGGAAGTAAAGAGCGGAATTAATCACGAATTGCGTAAGATTACAAATCCACAAAGATGTGATGAAATTCATTCGCAATGCAAATTCGACAAAACCGACTTTACGTTAATATGACCCGTCATCTGATAGATTCTATACACTCATATTAAAATAGAATTTTTACTCAAACTGTGAGAAGAGAAAATATATTGAAAAATTTCACATGGAAATGGTGAATATTTCACATGTTGGCTTGGAACTACTTTCCTTCACACGTTTCTGGTATTTAGGTTTCTCTGAACTGCTGAAATCCCTTCTGTTAGGAAAACATTATTCACGCTTATTCCTCTTTCTCGTAGTCGGCGATATCATCGGTGCGGGTATTGCTACTGGGCCACAACCGGATCCACAACCTGCCGCGCTACGGGATCGAGATGCTTCCAAACGTGCGAACCATAGACCTGAATCACAACATCATAGGTTAGTGCTAAACTCTCTACACTACTCAACCATAACATCATAGGTGAGTGCTACGCTCTCTAAATTATTCAACCACAACATTATAGATTAGTGCTAGACCCACTACACTACTCAAAGACAACATCGTAGATAGTGATAGACCCACTGCACTACTCAAACACAACATTATAGACTAGTGCTACAACCTCTACACTACTCAAACACAACATCATAGGTTAGTGCTAGACCCACTGCACTACTCAAACACAACATCATAGATTAGTGCTAAATCCACGGCACTACTCAAACACAACATCATAGATTAGTGCTAGACCCACTGCACTACTCAAACACAACATCATAGATAGTGCTAGACCCACTTCACTACTCAAACACAACATCGTAGATTATTGCTAGACCCACTGCACTACTCAAACACAACATCATAGATCAGTACTAGACCCCTGCACTACTCAAACACAACAACGCAGATTAGTGCTAGACCCACTGCACTACTCAAACACAACATCATAGATTATTGCTAGACCCACTGCACTACTCAAACACAACATCATAGATCAGTACTAGACCCCTGCACTACTCAAACA
>JBCAUG010730377.1:0-12029 GCA_038406175.1 Haplosyllis leylae | reverse complement strand
GAACATCTGCTAGAATTCTTGATGTATCATTATCCACCAAAACATTAATATATAGGAATTGAATATTTTTCAAAAAAATACTAAATCTTGATGTTTTCTGCCAAGACAACAATAAGTCATTCGTTCCGTTTGAATATAACCCGTGAATGGGGAAAGAAACTAGTTCCCAAAGCAAATAATAATAATTCTTTCTGGAAAAATTAAGCTCTCACATAAAACCCCTCTTTACTTTCCACGCCATCAATTGTTCTGTAATCAACAATGAAGAGCTTCTTTCTTTCCAGCGCTTCTTCCAATGTTAATCCGCCCAAGAATGGTTGCACTAGTTCATTTGTTACCGAAAAACTAAAATTAGAAAAAGTACGTTACTATCATCTATCAAGGTGCGGACCCAGGATTTGATCAGGGAGTAGGGGTTCATTGACGGAGTTTGCCGACGGAGCGAAGCGGAAGTTCAGGACCTGCACAAGGGCCTCAGAAACTTTGGGGTTTTTTGTTTTCAAATATATCATGTATATGCATTTTCCCAGGCCTCTTTTCCTCTCATTTCTGACATTTAGTTGAACTCTCGAAATAATTGAGTTTTCCCTAAATGTTTTCACAGAAATAATATAATTTTAAAAAGGATTGCTGGATTCGAACCAGCTATTTCTTTTGTAAGAAACCAGCATTCTACCTCAGCACCAGGAAGGCGCAGCTAACAGACAGGATCAATTGATTAAACACATCTCATGCTTCAGTGATTTCTCAGATTTTCTGAATTTGTTGAATTCATTGAAAGTTTTGCTATATTTAGGAAAAATTCGATTATATTCTACTTCAGTTAATCTTTTAATGTTATAACACACTGTTAAAAATGGATTCTTTGATCATCATGAAAGAGTTATGCTCTTTGATGATGTAAGTTAAGAAGGTAGATCTAAGCAAGTGAAGCAAAACTAGAAATTCGTAGGGCATATGTGCTGAAAAATGGTCAAATATTATTTGACTGGTAATGCATTGTTTCAAGGTCTAAATCTTACAAGGGGAAATTTATAATTTAAGACTTGTGAAAAATGGTCATCATGGCATTTATTAATATGCTACAAAAAGCTGTAAATAAAAACAATTGGGGCCTAAAAGGTGTAAAATAGCATCCTAAATTAAATTTGAAACTAAGACTAAGTCGACTTTGACCTTCAGTTGGTAAATTATATGCCTTCAAAGCGGGACTGGAATTGTTTTGAATAATGAGGTGGTTCAAACCACCAAGTACCACTACACAGACAAAGAGATTACATTTTAGCATAGTTGGTATTAACTATACAGCCATGCTCAGTTTAGAAGATTATTGAAATAAAGGGTAACAACCCTACATTTTTATTAAAATTGCACATTTTCACAAATTCTTAATGAATCAGAGCTCTTCCAACCTTCACAAAAGTGCACATTTTCATCAATAGCCTGATCAATTCTTAATAGATCAGCTTCAAACTTCTGACTGTCACAATATTTTGGTGACACAGCTTCTAATGACCAACATGCTGTAAAAATATAAGATTTTCTGTGTCTCTCTGTCTATCCCAAATGAAATGACACTATTCACTTAATGAAATGACACCAGTTGCCAAAGATTGAGATTATTTGCAGTTTCAAAATTCAAATTAATGTTCAAAACAAATGCTAAGAACAAGCAAATTAATGATTCTTTAAAACAAGCCTTAATGCTCAGAACAATCATCAATGCTTAAATTAGAATTACAAAATGTAAAATAACATACATAAATGCTAAGAACAAGCAGATTAATGATTGTTAAAACAAACATTAATCTGAAGGACAATAATTAATAAATACTAAATGCAGGTCCATAGCTAGTATATACTAAAAATATAAGATTTTTGAAGCATGTATCCATCTGTCCAGCTGTCTGTCTGTCCATGTGTCCTACTTTAAGCTTGAAACTTAGCCAGCAGATTAACTAATGCAGAAAACAGTCAACCAATGCTGAGAACAGCAGATTAATAATTGTAAAAAACAAACATTAATGCATAGAACAATCATTAATGATTGCAAAGAACAAGCATAAATATGAAGAACAAGTTGATTAATGATTGTAAAAAACAAACATCAATGCTAAGAACAATCATTAATGTATGCTAAAAGCAAGCATAATTGTAATGAACAAGCAGATTTGTGAAAGTGGAAAGCACATTAATGTTAAGAATAATAATTAATGAATGCTAGAAATAATTATTACTGAAGACAAGATGTTAAAAGCAAACATAAATGCTAATAACAGGTACATTAATGATTGTTAAAAACAAACATTAATGCTAAGAATAATCATTAACAGACAACCCTATGTTTTGAGCAAGACTGCACATTTTCATCTATATCTTAATCAATTCTTGATGGATCTGCTTCAAACCTTCATAATATGGGATGAATTTTTGAGAAAATCAAAGCAAAGGGTAGCAGTCTCATGTTTTGACAAAAATGGCACATTTTATTCAATACATATCTTGATTGGTTCTGAACAGAATGGCTTCAAACCTCCACAATATGGAGCTAATTTTTGAGACAATTGAAAAAATGGGTAGCTACCTTATGTTTTGACCAAAACTGCACATTTCCATCAATATCTTGATGAATTCATAATTAATTGGCTCGGACCTACACAATATGGGGTTAATTGTGCAAGACAATCGGCACAAGGGGTGACTGCCTTATGTTTTGACCAAAACTGCTCATATTCAATGATATATTGATTAATTCTTACAGCACAACACAGCTTTGAACTTGATGTTGTTACACAGTGAGCCAATAAGCCATAAAGGTCACAGCCAAGGCAAGTGATCGGTCTTGCTTTGCTGATAGCTATTACTTAAGTAAAGGCCGGCCACTTGTAGTATTCTGAATAAAGTAACACGCTCATAGTAGGCAGTGTCTCTATGTCATTTAGGACCCCCTGACAGATGTCAGTCATTTACACAACATACCATTGTCTGTCTGTCTGTCTGCACTAAACTACCTACCCACTAAGCCACTTGGTGAAACCACTGTTGAAAGGACCCGCAATTCAAAACCCAAACGCCCACACCACATCTGTATCAAATGAACAAACTAATAGGCGAGAAGTTTATTATTCGAGAAATACTTTTTTACTTTGCTGGGATTTCTGTACAAAGCTTAATGGCCATAGGATTTGTGCCAACCAGTCTTTGAGCTGCAAACCATTCGTCCGACTTCCAAAATTCTCCAATCTAAAAAGGAACAAAAGACTTTTTAGAGTAATAATGATCAACTCTAGATAAATCAACTATACATTGTCAACTCATTGTCTTTTCAATTTAAGTTAATGTTTGCCATATTGAGGATGAATCAGAACTTGGTGAAAATGGTTTGATCTCTCAAAAGCAAAGCCAAGAAACGAGCTAATACCAGTGAGGCGGCACAGCTGTGCCTCTATGTGACCCGGATTCGGGTTTTATCAAAATACATTTTAGACCAATTGGACCAATTGACCTAAAGAATTTTATAGTTGCCTCACTAACCCACTGACGTTAACTATCAAATTGCCTTGATAATCAATTGAGACACAAACCATAAATTATGTTGCAGTAAGTTTGACCTAACCATAGATGAAGAAATATCCGTCAGACAAATTGGTTCAATTGGTCTAAAATTTACATCTCCTCTCCATTGCCTCAACTGATACCCCCCTGTTGTCCCAACTGACCCTTCTATTGTCTCAACTGATCTCTCCCTTCTTGTTCACTCTGCAGGAACATTAAAAGAATCTGACAAAAATGATAATATCAAAGAATTCTGAGAAGAATGGGTATCTATGAGAACTTTTTTCAGAGAAATCAGCAACATTTAGTTGAAATATGATAATTTGTAAGTTTTTATGTTAATTAGGAAATTCAACTGATGGAGAGACTTTCCTATATTTTTTTATAGAAAATGTGTGATTACTTAGTGTCAAAAATTGAATAATTTTAACTTCTATTTTTCCATATGAAATATTTCAAAATTTTGAAAAAGCTCGCCAGTTGGATCTCCCTATTGACATAAAAATTAGTAATTATCTTTTTTCAGCTAAGTATTAACTCATTTCTCTGAACACTTCAAAATGTGAAAAAAATTCTCTCATAGACACCCATTGTAAGACCCCTATCAGAATTCCTTGATATTGTCGTTTTTACCGACCGCGTACGTAGTACGAGAGGAGGTAATATTTTCAGTTTGTTTGTCAGTCCACGGGGGGCGGGGGGTGTTGGGGGGGGGGTACCCGATCCAGGTCCAGCTGGGAGGCGGAGGCACACGGGGTGGGGGGTACCCAAGCCAGGTCCAGGTCCCGGGGGTACCCCCCCTCCCAATTTTTTAAATTTTTTTTTTGAATTTTTTTTTTTTTTTTTGAATTTTTCTATTATAAAATTTTTAAAAAAATTTTTTTTGGGGGACAAAAGTCCCCCCGGGATAGGTTTGCTATGCCGCGGTCTGTCTTGTTGTCAAATTCTTTTGATGTTCCTGCAGGGTGTTGTTGGCTCTGAGAAGAAATTCAACAAAAGCTTACGCGTGGTTTTACAAATGATTTTTCAACAGAATAAAGTCGCTCCACGTGTTCAAACTTGGTCCAAGGTCGAGGGTCAAGCAGATTCAACAACAATGCTGGTCGGGTTGTTTTCCTTGTGTCTTCTATGTCCCTCTGAAAAAAATTCTATCAACTTTTAAAATCTGTACGGATAAGGTTCCTTTCAAAAGTTTTGAAGAAATAGATCTGTAAGATACTGTACTGTATTAAGAAAGACACTTGCAAAGTAGATATTTTCACTGATTAATTGTTGTGTGTGAAACATACCAGGGCATGATCTGAAAATCGTTCTTCGGCTGGCAAGGTGTGAAGCTAGCAGAAAAAAAAGATATATTCAAAGGTCAAAAGGGGACATCGTGCCAGTTGTGATTCGCCAATATTAGATTATCGAAAGCGCCATTGTTCTCAGCCCCCCCCCCCTGTACCTGCCAACCTCTTTGGAGCCATATGTTTTTGGTTTTCAACTAATTGAAGAATTGTCATACCGTAACTGGGAGGTTGGGACCATTCACTTTAAATTTGTATTTCTCTTTGGCTATTTGAAGCTCCTTCTCCCTTTGATCCGGAAAAGGATCATTCTGTGGGAGGCTTGTGTCATTCAACGGAATCTTGTAGTGATATCCTGGCTCAACCCAGCGCAGAACAGGAAACACAAACTCCGAATCAGGAGTTTTCAGTTTCACAGTCTCACAATACCAGTTTGGGTGAGATCCAAAAGAAATACTGCAACCAAGGAGCTAAAGTGAATATTAAGTCCAAGAAAAAAAAACTACCAGGCGATTTAGTGTTAAAGTTTTAGACAAATAGATTTACCTTTGGCATTGTCTCTCCAGATCTCCATTGTACAAGGGGTTTTTATCTTAATGTTATTTGACAATGATTCACAGGGAAACGACTCTTCCTGTCCCCTTTGAAAATCATTGCGCCATTTTACATCTAATTTTATGTTTTCTGACCTGTGGAAGAAAAAAATGAAATAAAACACATTTCTAAGTTTTGTCAGAGAGCTTTGATTTTGATTTTCAATGCGCGGATGATGCAGTGACTAATACTGTAATACTCATTATGATGGCAAGGAGATGCGTGCATCGTTTTGATTTTTCTCAATACTTAAGGATAATTGTATGGCAAGGGGCAAAGTGCTGTTCAAATTCCTCGAAATGGGAAAATTGTCTCAGGCAAATACCAGCTTTGCCTGTAAATGTGTTAACCCACGGGTTATATTCAAATGGAACGAATGACATTGTGGGTGATGACTTCATGCCCATTAGTTGAAAACAAGTTGAAATGTATCATTTCGTTCTGTCTGGTATTTGCAATATTTACTAATTACACCTAATATGAATACTTCTTTTCGGATCAAATGTGTGAGATGCTGTGGATGTTCAAGAAAAATGTGAAATTACTGAAATAAAGTTGATGATTTGTGCCTGGCACAAGCTGCTGACTTTTTGACTACCGTACATTGAAAGATATTATTCAAGAAACAGACAACCACATATTGCATTGAATGCCCAGACAAGTAATTCGTTCTATTTGAATGCATGTAACCCGTATAATCGTACTTAATATACACGGAAATGATAGTTATGTCAGCATGCCCGTGGAATTTTCTGAACTTGATATCTTGACCTCATTTGACATCTGACAACTTACTTATTGCCCTCTTCGTCTGCGAATGCTACGAAGATGTTAGCATCAGATCCAGAACCTTTGTGGTCTCCAGTTTTAACAATAATACTCCATCCGGACGTCTCCTCCTTTACCATGCTGAATGTTCTCGTTGCTGAAAATAGGTAAAATTATTTTTCTGTCCAAATCCAAAATACGTTTTGGTACTGTACGACTGATTCTTGTAATGAATCGAGGTTTCCGTTAGCTTTTCCTGTTGTCAAAAAGCAGGAAGCTTTTCGCCATTTCCTGTATATTCTGAGAATAATGAGTAACAAGTGAAACTTCCCACTTCCGATATATCTGAAGAAATATTGTTTATCTCTCTGGACTTAGCGGATTGTGGCACTGAAACATTGACATCATCTACAGCTTTTACCTGGACTTTCGCAATCTTCCAAACTTTAAGAACTTAAAGGTTACAAAAGGGAGCAACTGCCTAATGTTTCAATAATAATTTAAAACCATGCATTGCCCTTCCAAGACAATGAACGTCTTCAGAGCAAAAAGAGACAATGAATACGGTATCAATTAGCCTTGTTTCAGATTATTTGATGAAAATAATGTCCACTTTACACAAAAATAATGGACACTTTCCTAAAAGTGTCCATTACGGGCAAATAATGGACACTTATAACAAAAGAACTTGACCCCGATTTGCGTCCTTTCTTGATTTCATTGCAAATAATGATATAATTCTACCATGCAGACCATTTACCTACTCGAAATTGTTGCAATAGAACATCGACTTTTCTCCAAGCCCAGATTAAACTTGGCAGCGGTTGGCAATATGTACTTGTGTGACTAAATCTAAATAAAAACTTTTTGTCAGTTCATTGCACACACGCGGAACTTGATGATAGCTTTATCTTTGAACTGGCAGACTGCATTTAGCAATGAACGTCTTACTTACCGTACAGCAATTTTACTGTAACTTTGGCAACGATATCGTTGAACTTTGGGTACACGGTTGACTGAATTGAATAGTTCACGCTTCTTGAACAAATGGCTGGGCGAGGACCCTTAAATAAACTTGAAAAAGTTTCATTGGCATAAGCGTACCAAAACTGACAGAATCAGAGACAGTGGAAAATAAGTTGATAAACAAGGAAATTCCTGTAGTTCATGACAAACTTATGATCACATCCATCGTGTCGATTATGGATCCATGCAGTGTTCAGTTCACCGCTTTGTGCCAGTCCGACGGACAATGTCTGGTAAAAACCCTATTAGTGACACTTCTGTATACTCGTTATCGGTCTCGTCTTCACTCAGCATAAAAATATATTTTTTTTTCGAGCCTGGCTTTGCTCAGCACATACCATTTCATCTTCTGTGTGCACTAGCAGTTAGCCCGTCCTTTGGAAGGACAATTATTCAAACTCAAAGTCACACTACAGATGGCCCCTAACATTTATTACACACCTGACATTATTTTACAGATTACATAATACAGGAAATTTGAATTGAAATTATATACATTTTTCAAATAACATAGATAAAATATAGCAAAGACTGCAAATTGGGAAAAGAGGTTTGGCAAAGACCTGGCCACATATCCATAAAGTACCTATTAACATCCAAGGTTTCATTGCAATTAGTTGATTGACTTTTGGGAGCAAATACAATTCTTGGAATTTCATATTAAATAATAAAAGTTCCACAACGCAAAGTTGTCATTACTGTAATTTTGAAGGAAATTATATAAAATTATCAAAACCGTTTATTTATAATAGATCTAATTTATCTGCCTTTGTGCACCAACTCATCATTTGGTATCTGTAAACAAAGACAAATAACTCTACAGATAATTTTAAACTGTTTTTGGTGCATATTTAGTGAATAATCGCAAGTTCTCAAATATATAGCTGTTATACTTATATTTGAAGAACAATCAGTCGTGGTATTCTCACTTTCGGAAGTATTCTGCAAGAAATGATATTATCTTTATCTATTTTATCTAATTTTGTATGAATTTCACTTGGCAGTTAATTGTATAGTCCGACCATTCAACGTGTTTTTTGGTCCGGTGAAACGTTTTTAGAAGGCACAGTTTCAGTCACCTCCCTCCCCCCACCCCCGGGCAACTGAAAACAGAAAATCTGTTTTCATTCACCCCCGCCTGGGTAATTGAAAGCAGATTTTCTGTTTTCAGTTGTCCCCCTACTGAATTCAGTTACACTCTCCTAAGTTATTTGCATTGTGATACATTGCACACAATGTGGCAGATGAACCACAGAGCCTGAAAGAAAAAGTCAACTGTAACTGTCAGTGCCTGGAAAATTTTACATGTGCTGACAGTTACAGTTGACTTTTTCCAAAAAATGTACAGGCACTGGCAGTTACAGTTGACTTTTTCTTACAGGCTCTGTAAAGTATTACGATACCGATAAACAGTGGCGGATCTACATTGGGAGTCGAGGGACGCGCGCCCCCCCCTCTGGCCCAAATTTTCTTCATTTTCATGCAGTTTTCGGCAAAAATTGGCCAAATAATAGGTTGGCGCACCCCCCTCTCGAGTTGGCGCCCCCCCCTCTGGGAAATCCTGGATCCGCCGCTGATAAATTAGGGGTCGGTAACTAAATTCTATAGGAGGGGCAACTGAAATCAAAAATTCAATTTCAATCACCCGGGGGGGGGGGATGAAAGCGAGTGCCGACTGAAAACTTTACACCGGGCCAAGCAGTTGTGGCCAGTTGCACCTGAGAACTGTGAAAATGAAAACTGAAGTTGGTCTGGGGACATGCGTGCCATGCACACCTGCAGCAGTCGAGGTTTTTACGACCAACCACTTCTCACTTAGCTTTCATACCATCAACATGTAGTTATTAGTGGATTAATAAAGTTTGTAAAAATGCATTTCTACTCATTCTATGGATAATTCATCATGGTGTCAGGTGGAAGGACTCAGTCCTCATTCCAGGAGGGAAATTCTATGTGAAAATTTTTATTTTAAAGTGGATTTTCGACCTTTTTACTGTTGGAAAAAGTTGCAAACTTCACCCCAGATGCCAGCAACAGGTCGTGCAGCAGCTCCAGTGCAGCAGATACATCTGCACAACCCTCCTACTGGTCCAGAAATGTGTTATTTCAACCGAAAATGTGCTAAAAGTTGGATTTTTTCCATCTCAAATACTGTCTGGATGTGTCAGACTAACTTGGAATTTTTCACATGGAAAAATGCTTAAATTGACTTTTTCTACCCTTACAGACAGTCAGAAATACCAGAAAACACACAAAAATGTGATATTTTGTGTTATTTTCTACTCAACAGATTCATTGGATTCACACAAAATATGATCTCTTCCAATTCAGAGATGCAACTTTATTGTGTGAAAAATCAAATTCTACATCACATGGGTTTGTAATACACTGTCAGGATATGGCTGAAATACTTCAAATTGAGTACATTCACACGAAAATGTGTTAATTTTCTTCTTTTCTTACTCTCTGGTGATAGAGGAAAGCCAGTGTTCTTGGACTGATATAGGAAAGGTCCCTGGTTCACAGTTTTCACATGAAGTTGTGAATTTCTGCATATTATTACTTGGACTGATAGAGGAAAAGTCCCCGGAAATTGGCATTCTAAGAGCCTCTTCGTATGTGAATGGTTCACATCTGGATTACTTGGACTGATATAGGAAAGGTCCCTGGTACTCAATGTTCACAACATGATCTGCATTTAGTGATAAATTTACTTGAATGCTCATTTGAGAAGTAACAATAATGCCAAATATACTGTAGGTGTATTTGTGTGAAATGAAAAGAGCTCATTTCCACAAAGAAGCTCCCAAAAGGCCAATATTCCCTTGCAACTACATTGTAAACTGAGCCAGTTTTGCCACAAGATTTGGAAACTGCATTCTTTTAAGTCAAACTCTCTGCTTATTGGTATGTTCCACATTAATTACTCTTTCAAAAACAGACACTGAGTAAATACATCACCAAAGGAAGCTCATGTCACCATGAGACACTGTCATCAATTTTGTTTATATGTATGACTATACTAAGTGGATTCAAATACTTTGAATTTCAATTCTACTGAAGTTGTTATAACCAATAGCAATCATTATGGCAATGATAGGACTCTTATCAAATGGTCCTGAATTCAACTGGAGCCGTGATGAAAATTTCTACAAAAACTACCTTGATTTCAAAAGATGCTGTAAAATGATTTTTAGCTCTGCACTCAAAACTCAAGATGAAGACGTGAAATGCCAATACTTAGTCTTCTGGCTGGGTAAAGATGGACTTCCCTTGATAGAGCATTGGGAAAAATCAGGCAAGATCCCCACTGAAGAAGCAGATGATGCAGGCAATAAACTCGAAACATATTGGACCCTGCTGGAAGAAGAGTGCTGTCCACATGCAAATTGCATGGTATCTGTGATGAAACTGTGGTCGCCTGAATCACACCAAGGCAACATGCCACTGAATGAATGGATCACCAGAGTTTATAACATGGTGGAAGTGTGCAATTATCCTGATGTAGCAAAAGAATAAATCATTAGAGATGTGTTGATCTCTGGGTGTGCAGCACCAGTGCCAAGGACAAAATAATATGTATTAGTTAAATGTTTGCTAGGAATGTTTTCAACGTTAATAATTTCACGAGTGGCCTTTAGGCCATGAGTTGAAATTATTTAGTTGAAAACATGATCTAGCAAAACATTTAAGTGTTTTAAAAAATGCATGGCACCTGAGGACCCTATAGAATTCACTTTTCTTGGCCTAACCTTTTGTCCCTATTCAGGGGTTGATTAATGTTCAAGATTTCTGAACACTGCTCAAGTCTATTGTTTGGGGTTCCCCTGGTCTTGTGTAGTTGATGGAATATGCAAATCTCTTTCAGATTTTAACTGGATACTGTCTGGATACCTATCTGTGAGTGTGCAAAAGGATTAGTTTGAATTATTAATATTTCACCCTGATTTCATGCATCAAAGTTGGGCCTGTACATGAAAATGATGATTCCGGTGGGATTTAACTGTTCCAAAAACAAGGTAAAAAATACTAAAATTCATGCACTTACAGTCATAATTCCTGAAATGTCTCTTCAGAAATGAAATCCTGATGGTCAAAATATGTAGGTAACATGTGTCACACCAGTACTGCATTTTTTTGAGATTTTTATCTTCAGTGCACCCAGGTCGATTGCACCCATTGCACTGGAGATGCCAATTTTCATGGCAGGTGTCAGGTCCCCATGCCTCTAATTGTTCCCCGTGGTGGAAAACAATGAGATACAGAGACCAAATTATCAACTGGTAAGATGCTCTTCTCTGAATAGCCGAAAGGTGCCAAAGTTTTTTAAGTGAAGGTGAAGACCCAACTCTTGCTAGAATAATCACAATTCTACAAGTAGAGGAATCTACTCAAAGGACACTTGAGAACATTAATTCTACTGAGACAGCAAGTGCTCATTATCTGCATTATGATTCTATAAAGAAGAAAAAGGGTTCTAAAATTTCTAACAATTCTACTGATGATAGTTCTACTACTAAGAAAAATAGATTCTGCTATCATTGTGGAAGCAATTGGTATCAGAATCATATGAAGGAATGTCCTACCAAGGGACAGGAGTGTCATTACTGTGGAGGTTGTGGACACTTCACAAAAGCTTGCAACAAGAAGAAGGAACAGGAAGAAAGTGATGATACTTCCTCCTCTTCATCATCAAAGAAAAAGGCACATACCTTAGCTGCTACAAAAGAAGGTATCAGTTACTACAATGAGGATGGTCAACTTAGAATGATGTACCCACCCTCCGATGATGAGTAG
>JBCAUG010730366.1:0-12031 GCA_038406175.1 Haplosyllis leylae | reverse complement strand
GTACCCCCCTTGGGGACCGAGTACCCCTGGGGACCAAGTACCCCCCCTCCCAGGACCAGACCTGAGTACCCCACCCCCTGTGGACTGACAAACACGTGTGAAACTATTACCTTCCCCCATCCTTCGGATGCGGGCGGTAAAAACACACACACACACACGCACGCGCGAACACGCACACACAGTTGTTTCCTGAAGCGGTTTCAAAATGAGCACCAAATTGTATCAAAATTTCAGGATAATGAAATTTTGGGTTGGAGTGGAATTGATAAATAAATAAAACATTTTGCTATCCTGAGATGAAAGTGTTCTTGTTTTGCAGGTGTGGGGACAGTTCTGAAATTAAGCAATAATGTGAAAACCGAAGTTTTTGGGGTTTTTTTGTGGCTGTTTGTAAAAAAAAATACAGCTGGATGTGAGATTAATGTGATGTTGTTTTGTAGAGGTGGGTGGGTGCTTTATGGTGGGAGGAGGCGTCCCGAGGATGAGTTCCTGACGACGCTCTACCAGCTGCTGGTCGTCGTGGCCTGCTGCTTCCTGGGCAGCGCAAACCTAAACCTCTCTCCAGACCAAGGAGGTAAGATTTTAAGTCCCGATATTGTTTCTAATCACTGTGTCAATGTGTCACAAAACGCAGAGACTCGACTTTTAGTGGAAGAGGGTTTTCTACCAATCAGATTTGGCAATCATTTTGATGTTCTCCAATTTCGCTAACAGGAACCGTAAACCCCCAGTCTCCAGAAAGTGCGCTGAATGCTAGTGACAATGTCACGAGTAGAAACGCATCTCTGCGACGTGACGTAAGCACTGTACACAGTGTCCTTGACGTCAAATGACCACAAGATGCGCAACTAAGATTGCCAATGTTCCTCATTGGCGACAAAGCATCCCTTATGGAAACTTAAGTTTTGAATTGAAACCCCCGACTGTGGAAATGTAGGGGCTTATTCACACTGAACATCTCCGGTTAATACTCAGGCTCTGTGGATACAGCTACAGTCGTGGGCATTCAGTGGGAACAAAATGATATTACAGACGCAACCCTTCATGTCAGGGTGCATCGTGCTTTGCCTATTTGAACTACATAGTTGCTCTATGAATTGTAGACCTAGGACAACTGTAGCCCTACAATTTTCCCAGTGGGTCATAAAGAGGCTGTTATCAACCTTTACCAAGTGATAAATTTTAACCCTGTTCCCACGTATTGGGTTTTTGGGTTTTTTTTCAATTTTTGGAGGACACATGTCCTTTTGTGGGGCTGCTGATACCCCTGTTTTGGACTTCTGGTGATGTCTGCCCTGGGTTTCAAAGTCAGGTGGATCCCTCACTTGTGTGCTTTCTCGCCTGCACACAATGTATTCCCCAGATACACCTCTGGTGCGACACCCACTGACCTCTTGCTGGCCTGTATGGCGGCCAGTGGCATTCCCTACATGCCACATATGTAGCAGAGGTAGGATGCCGGGATCCGATCGGGAGATTTCCCGCACACGTCCCGCACAGTAAGCAGACATGCTATCCGCTCGGCCACCGCGACCGGCTGATATTGTACTTTATGGCAATCAGTTGAGAAACTAATGTTATCTTTAGTTTTTCGGTGGAATGAGGATTTTGATAATGAATTCCGATGCAATGGTAAAAGGTAGAAATAGCATCGCTGCTGCATATATTTTAGCTCTTCCAAGGAGGTCTACACTCGTTGTGATGGCAACGAAGCACACTTCCCGTTTCTAAGGTTGTCAAATGTCATGGAAACGTTTGCCTAACGAACCGGTATTAATGTATTCTTCAAAAGGACGAGAAAAAGCTTTTAGTTTTCCACACTAGTGAGGACAATTGCGAAGAATGCAAAGTGCTGTTTTCTTTTCATCAAAATAGCTATTATTATGCAAATACTGAAAATGTTTGTAGTAAGTATTTTGGTAACATTTTTTGACCGCTCGACAGAGTGACTTCAAACCAAAGGTCGCGCCGTCTCAAGAGCGGAGTGACGTATCTGATCACTATGGTATCCGTTAGAATGTGAGGATGAATGCACGCTTGTGAACAGTTACAAAAGAATCCAGTTTTTACTGATCATCAGATTTAAAAAATTCTAAAACCAAAAGGTGGTTCAGGACATTCTGAATAACTGTGTTTTTTGATACCCCTAACCTCCCCCCCTCCCGATCTCCTTTATCTCTTCATCTCACTCTTTATCACTTGTTTTGTCTTATCATCTCTCTTTTAACTCTTTATATCTCAATCAATTTGTCTCTTTAAAAGATCTACCTACCTAAAGCAAGCTTATGGTTAAATTAAGTCACAGAATCAGAAGGTGTGCGACACGAGCATTCTTGTTTTGTATTCTTTAGAACTGAGGCCAATTGATCCCTACGTTTTGGCGGATACCCCACTGGATCTATACTGCAGTATTAACAGGACGAAATACAGAGGTCCACGGACTGCGCATGAAATCGTCTTCGCGGGTGGGAAAGCAGTGCTGCCGTCGGAAGACGTCTATGTAGTAAACGATGACTTGGCGCACCTACATGTGGAGAACGTCAGCACCATAAACGCTTTCAGCGTCAGAAACCGCGTCCGTTTCAGTTGTCTCCTACCTCAAACTGAAAGGCAGAATAAGACTTATCTCGGAGCGCAATATGTACAAGTAGCCAGTAAGTTTGATTTCCTGCATGTAGTTCAATAATAAGGAGAGGACCAGATGGGTTGAAGGGAGGTAGGATCGCAGTGTGACGTGGAAGAAAGTATAGATCCTACCTGTAGTTTTTCATCGAGAACTTTTTAGGCATTGCAAATCATTTAATAATATGAGAATAACATTGAAATGGGGTGAGGGAAAGGTTTGTGTTCTTTTCAGCTAGATTCAATCCGCATACCGTTATGTGCCACAATACCACGGATACCAAGACATGTTAAAAGCTTTGTTGAAAAAAGCAAGCCGTAGGACTTCACTCAACTTTTCAGTGTGTCCTTTTTTGCAGATCCACTGATCAAGCCTAAAATTGAAGAGTGCGTGGTCTTGAATTGGAGACAATTGCGGTGTGTTTGGTCGCCCGAAAAACAGGATACAACACTTCAGCAGAACGGAGTCGAACTCTTCTGGTCGAATGGAACGTAAGTGTCCTTGTACACTATGCCTGTACGCCCGTCCAGGAAAGTTACCGTGTCTATCTTCACAACCTGTCTTGCATGCAATTTACAGAGAAAAATGTTTTTAAATAGAGAAAAACGTAAAGCATGCCAAGTCACCTTTGTTTGTACAAAAATGCATGCAAGTTGTTAACCTGTCATTGGGGTTCCCAGGGCTTCTGGAAAGCTTACAGAAAAAATGACAAATCGGCAGGCATAGTAAAACCTCAGATTCTTGTTAAGTGGCCAAAGATAGCAGTTGAAAAAAGTAAATTTCTATTTGATTTGTTTTACGCAAGAAGTGGGAACCCTGTTTTGTGAAGCATTACAAACGTTCAAAAGCAAGACATAACTTGCATGTGTGTAAAATTTGATTATGTTTTTTGTGTAACGTAGTTTTGTGTACTTCTCTTTTTTTCAGAGACATGCCCATTATAAATCTAGACGGTTTTGGTTACGTTAGCGACAATTTGACGGATGATCTGCTGTGCGTTGTATACTATAAAAGTCCAACTATTTCACGCAGTTGAACCTACTTTGAGCAATCACTTTACTTTTACGGCCTTCTGGTTCTCTCATCCCCACACAGTGAAAACTCATACAGACTAAAATTTGCTGGATGTTTAGCAGTCATTCACTGAAATTATGGTTAGGTTTAGGCAACGAAGGGGTAAGAACTAAAATGATTGCTCAGAGGAGATTTTCTTTACATTTCCGCAGTAATAGAGGTGTCGGTGCGAAGACCAATGTATTGCAGAATTTGCTATCAAGTCACCTGCATTTAAAACCTATGTCAACACACAATTAATATGCAATCTATTACCTTTACAAATGACATATGCTTTTGTCAAGGCTGATTAATATTACGCTAACAACAGGGTGGCCACGGCACAGGGAATTCGGATGTTTATTTTCCAGGCAGGGAAGACACAGGGACTTTGCCAAAATTTTAAAAATAAAAAATGTACTAGAAGCGGCATGGGGTATACAGTCTTTTGACTTCTTGAAGAATAGAATTTTTGCAGAAGACTCCATTGCATTATGATTGGTAGTTTAGGTAAGATTTAATGCACCTAGATGTCGTTCATTCTGACTGAATAATGAACAGAGCCACAAAATGGCGAGTTCATTATGGGTCAGAATGAATGACATCTAGGTGCATTAAATGACTTACAGCATAAGATATTGAGTAAGTTGTGGTTTTGGTAAGTTTTCAGGTAAGTTTTTGGAATTTTTTTTTAAGGGGGTTGTGTAGGTACTCTAACGGATCAGTGTGGAGAGTAGAATTTCATGATCATGTTAATGTCGTATTTGAGGCATTGTGGTGGTGTAGTCATTGGTTTAAGGGGTGGGTATTAGGGGGATTGTGATTCGTTATGGTTCATTGATTTAGTTGTGGCTTGCAAGGTAATATGAATGCTCAATAAGTGTGGGAATTTAATGAAAGAACTGACTAATTTCGTGTTGATAAGTCATGAATATTTAGGTTTTTGAATAGAAATTGACCAATAGTGTATTGGGTGGAGGTGCGCTGTTTGAGTGAATGAATTGGTATAGGCATTTCTGTGTTGTGTGTCAGAGAGAGAGGGTTGTATGTGTGTGGTTAATGGATTATTTAGACAAAATGGAATTTGATTTTTCGGATGAAAATGACATATCATGGTTGACTCAGGTGCCCAGTATTGAGTCTCAGAAGCCTAATTTTGACATAGGAGTTATTAATGGAAGTGAGGAGGATTTCTGTGAGTGGATTGCTGATGGTGAAAAATTGAATGTTGTGAGTTTGGAAGAGGATAATGTTGATTCATCTACTGTGAAAGGCACTGTTTTGTATGATGGTGTTGTTGCTGAAGACATATCGTCAGATGAGGATCTTGATAAAATGTGAGTTTGATTTTGTTTTTGCATTATTTTTATTGGTTAGTAGTAGTGTTGGTTTGTGAAAGGGGGTGCAGTTTTCATGTTTGTCTTTTGGTTGAAAGAATTATGGGTGGGTGTTTTATTAAGAATGGGTTCAAATTTTGTATTTGTAGTGATGTTGATGAAGTTGTGAGGATGTCTCAGTCGGAAGAATCAGATAGATGTCGAAATGTGGTATTTGAAGGTGACGGGAAAGCTAGTGGTGGTGATGCAGACTCGAAGAAGAAGATGAGGCAATTTAAGGAGCCAGAGCAAGACAGTGTTATTAGTGATTTTAGTAGTAAAAAATTTGCGCAAAACTCAAATAATAAAATGAAGTGGGCTGTGAATTTGTTCTGTGAGTGGAGGAGAAATAGGTTGAACAAGTTTTGTGGTGATGTAGAGATTTTGAGATGTGACTTGTATAGGTTGAGTAATTTTGCGAAGAGGGATTTGAATTTCAGTCTATGTAGGTTCATACGTGAAATTAAGAAAATTGATGGTAATGAGTATCCTCCCAATACTTTAAGGGAGATTGTCATCAGTATTCAAATGTTTTTACACAGAAATGGCATGTTTTGGAAACTGTTAGATGACTCTGATTTTGTTACATTGCGCAATGTACTCGATAACATGATGAAGGAAAGGCATGCGATGGGTCTTGGAGTCAGGCAATCAAGTGAAATTATCACTTTAGAACATGAATCAAGAATGTTTAATCGGGGAATTTTAGGTGATTCTAATCCAGAGCAACTGCTTAATACAATTATATACATGGTTGATATGCATTGTGCTCTTAGGGGTGGATTAGAACATAATAAATTGAGAAGACCTGGATGCAGGTCGCAGTTTAGTTTTGAGAGGGATGAGCGTGGAGTTGAACGTTTGGTGTATCATGAAGACCGTCTGCAGAAGACTAACCAAGGAGGTCTCATTTGCAAAGGTACTAGCAAAACAGTGTTTGTATATGCAGCTAGTGATAAGATGAGGTGTCCCATGATGTTGTTCAAGAAGTATGTGAGTCTATTGCCAAATAGCAAAAGTTGTACAAAATTGTATTTGAGACCAAAGAAGAGGGCTACTCCTCAAGTGTGGTTCTGCGATCAACCTTATGGGATTAATAGAATTAAAAAGACCATAAAGGAAATGTGCAAAAGTGCAGGAATTGAAGGTAAATTCACAAATCACAGTTTAAGAGCAACGTGTGCTACTCGCATGTATGATAATGATGTCCCTGAGCAAATAATCAAGGAGGTAACAGGTCATAGATCTGAATGTGTCAGAACATACAAACGAACGAGTGACAAGTTGAGAGAGTCAACGAGTCACATAGTGTCAAATGTGAAGGTGATTGGTAATTGTAGTGGTGATGAAAGTTCAGAGAAAAGTCCTAAAAAGAAGCTGAAGGTTGAGGAAGTAGGTGATGATAGTAAGGGTGGACTTACTGTTGAGAAAATGATTGAAAATGTAGAAAGAACAAAGAAGGAAATGAGACGTAAGAATTATTTGAAGGCTTTGTTTAAGCAAATCTAGACAGCAGAAGAGGCTTAGAATTGACCTGAATGTAAACATTAACAAGTGAAATGTATCTAAATAATGCGAAATTATCAAAAAAAAATTGTTTGAAATTATGTGTGGATGTCATTTTGGTTGATGTGTTTTTGTACTGATTTTCAACTGAACGCACTTGTGTGTCAAATAAAAATGTGCACTTAAAGTAATTGTTTGTTTCTTTAAAGTTTAGCAATTAGCGCAATACAATGGGCTTTATTGTCTAATTATTGAAATTTAAGGAGTTCTTCCCTTCATAATAATGCACAGTTAAAATAATAGAATTGTGCCCCAGCGTGCTGTAATGGTAATATTGGAACATAAATTTATCTTGATAAGAGTGTGGCCATCCTGAACAAATTTTCCACGTACAGCTATCCGAATGCAAAATGTTTTTGTGTGCTATTAATCAATTACGAAAGATTTACCCATATTTATTTCAAATAACAGTTATTAGTTAAATTTACATCTCTTTAACCATTTTTCTTTATTATATTTTGTCGGAAATTTGGCAGAAAAAAGTAAAAGTAGTTAGAACTTGATTGCGCTAATGAATTAGTTTTTATTTTAACGGCTAATTTACCATCAAAAACAAGTTATTTGAAATAAAATGGGATTAGTGAATGTTCAATACCACAGTAGCGACGCTCCCCAAGTTTAGTGTCAGTTATATCACGAAGAAATAATATGGTTTGATGCACAACATTACTGGCAAAAACGTAAATTTCGTACAAGGCGAACAGATCCCCGTGATGCTGGTTCAGAGTAGCTGACAAATCCTTTTTACCGTCCGCGTACGAAGTACGAGGGAAGGTACTGTTTTCATAGGTGTGTGTCTGTCAGCCGGGGGTGGGGCAGTACCCCAGCCTCTGGTCACATGTCCTTTCTGGGGGGTACCCCGCCTTTGGTCCTAGGTCCTTTCTGGCTTTTTTTGGTGGGAGGTACCCCCCCCCCCAGTCCGGTCACTGGTCCTGTCCAAAGTCTTGTCCCAGGTCCTGCTGGTGGGATGGGGTACCCCAGCCAGGACGGATTACCCCCCCCCCCCTCCGAGACAGGACCCTGCCCCGGACAGGACAGGGGGTACCCCTTGGACAGGAGAGTGACTGATACTACGTCGCGGACATTATGCCTCTTGCCGTAAAAACGTGAAAAGGCGATGTCGCTCCGTCAGTATTTATCCATTTCCCAGAACAATGACTAAGACTTACATTTGTGTCTTCTTTGGAATTGTAAGCTACACCTTACCCAAAAGGGTCCTGTCTTAGTGATTAGTCTTCAGTTTAATCCTCAAAGAGTATAACAGGGTACCTGCTATTGGAATATTTGGTTTGGAGCGACGTCGCAAAAAGTGGGAGCGGACAAAAGAGATAGATGACTCGTATTTGTCGCGCGAAGGGCGATTCTGACGAATAGACTGTTAATAACTGGAAATTCATTGTGAGCGAAAAGATTATTGAGCTAATTTCCGAAAGCAATTCCTCCCCAACAACCAAAGAGATGAGTTAGAGAAATGGTTTTTTTTCATTCCGGACAAATAAGACGATCCGGTTTCCTTCCACCTTTAATTATTCAGAGAAATATGCTGTAATTAAATGGAAGTCTATTAATTGCTGGAAAGTTATTGGCACTCTTATATAAGACTAATTTTCGTTGAGACTTTCATTACCCGTAGCTTTTGTTCGGAGTTGGCAAAAAAATAAAACGAAATCTAACCAGCAAATTGAAGTATCTAAACATTGAGTTTCTTTAAATGTGGTTGAATTCATCTGAATTGAAATACTTGCAATGTAAATTCTCATGTTTCAATCAAAAATGATTCTGTGATCGACCGACGTAGTTACTTTTGATGAAGACGAGAGGGAGGCGGGCATTGTTTTGGACAATAGTTAATAAGTGAATTCTATCCAAACAATTTTTATTTCAGAAAATTCCTTGAGAATGGAGAGAGCCACTCGGGGTGCCCCCAGAAGGAGAACAACGTGTGTATCTGGCCGCTGAGAGACGACGACCTGTGGCTGTACGAGAACGGCATCACAGTAGTCGTCGTGGCCATATCTAGGTCCCAACCCCCGCACGGGTCCAACAAGTCCATGCTTACCATAGAGGAGCAGTCAGAACACTATTTCATCAATGCGACTCAAATAGGTAATGAATTGGCGGCAACCCTGGGAAAGAATTGTACTTTGAAAGTAGGCACTTTTCCCGTAGAGAAGTGGTCAACATTCCCTTTTATCCCTAATGATACCTATTCTCCTCAACATGTATGTTAGAGCTTGTCCAAATTAGTTTTTGTTTTAGAGATTATATTACCTGATAGAATGACACAAATACGACTATAATTAATACAGATAACACAAGAAACAATTCATAATTTTGTTTTGAACGTCATTGCAGTGAAGCCAAATGCCGTTAAAGAGCTGACCGTACTGGACCAGGACTTGACGAACATAGAAATACAGTGGCAACCACCAGTCACTGACCGCAAGTTGATGTACATGGTCAGTTGGAGATCACAGTGGGACGCTCCTGGGGCGTGGCAGGTAAGGCTATTTTCAGTCACTTTACTTTTGTCTGAATATTCTTCTTGGTGGTATGGCCATATTGAAATTGACACCAAAACTGGGTTTCTCTTCATTAACCAAAGGGCAACGAGTGCGGTACTGCTAATGTCACTGCTTTGAATTCTGGATCACTCCACCTTGGGTTTAAAGCCGAAATATTTTTCTGTCACTATTGATAAAAAACAAGTTGACTATTCGTACGAAATAGCAGCGTTCCGGTCACCTTACATCTGTCCACAGATGTAACGAACATACCATCAAAAGTGTTTTTGATGTCACCTAAATTTTCGCGCAGGGTAGAGGGAACCCTTTTCTAACGAAAATCTTGTTATTCGAATTAGGAGAGCTCGTTTTAAGTTCGCCTCATGGAAATAAAAGGGAGTAGTAACAATCTACCTGATGCGCTAATGATGGATTTAACTGGAAGTTGTGTCCTTTGGAAGTTTTTGTCCGTGGATCAACACGTATCTATGTCTGCAACTAACACAGTTTTTCTGGTTAATTAATCATATTATGTAACATAAATGGTCCTATTTCTTCTCTTTTTCCCCGTAATTGTGAAAGAAATTCTCAGAATGAAGTTTTGATATCATCTAACTATGGTGCTTCTTATTTTCTTTTCCTGTTATTGTGTTTCTTTGGAAGAAATTGGAGTTAAGTGGGACAAATGGAATCATGGGAGTCTGAGGTAACTCATTCCAATTTGTGACGACGCCACCTTTGTTAGTTTTGTTGTCATTCAGCAAAGATATATGAGTAAAAAGATTGAAAGTTTGTATTCGTGTTACAAACATGAAACAACAACGCATTGCAACAGCATTTACCTACTTGATTGGGAGATGTCTCTTTTGAAAGGAATAACCGTCAAACCAAGATTCAGATGCCCTTAATACGGTGAACTGTGCGAGGAAGCTCAATGCATCTGTGCGACAACTTGTTCACGTAGTTGATGTATTCGGATGGAAAGCCAAAGTCACGAAACTGCACGTAACCTATTGGCGGCAGTTCTGCTCCGTTTTAGTTCTCAGATTTCTACGTATTTCATCGCAGAATAATGTTGATGTTCGGATGACAAAATAAAAGAAGGCCTTGACTTTTAATTAATGTATTTTCTATTCATTAAATACAGAACAAATGAAAGTCACCGTGACATGTACCAAATATAGTTTGAAGTCGCTTTACCTGTTTGTTCATGAATGGGCTATAGCTGTAGGGGGCTATTCACGCGAAAACTAATGTGAAAACGAACTTACTGTGTAACTTATTGCTGATAGCGACTCCGCTTTGGCAAACTATGAATGATAGAAATGTCATGTTAAGTACAGGATTTAACTGAAGATCTGATCATCGTGAGCGAAAACAAGCACGGAAACTAATTGGTACTTCGTAATTTCAATTTTTATTTCAATTTACACAGTGACTACAAAGCTTAAAGGCTGTGCCTTCGCATTCGCTCGGTTTGAAGGGACCCTTTCTTGGATCTTATGTTTTATGTGACATTTCCATTTTATTGAGTAAACAACTCGTTACATTTAGAATCTTTACCCAGAGGCAATGAGATCTAATTAATATGGTAATTGAGAACGAATGGTGGGGCTAAGTGGGGATGGTGATGGAGCGGGAGAGAGGGAGTTTAAGTAAAACCGAAAGAAGGTTTCCAGTAGGATAATAATAGATGCTGATTTCCCAGAAGGAGAAAGAATAATATTCTAGCCTTGACTCAAAAGAGAAAATCCGCTAGGCAAATATGTTTTTACCTTTATCAAACTGTAATGCACAAGGTCATGAGTAATTTTGGACAGCTTTGTTTACCAAATTGAGAGCTAATTTCTTTCATTCTTGAATGCATGAATTTGAACATGTAACAAAGCAACGAAATAATATAACTGTGTTCTATTTAGCATAATCCAACAGACTCAGCAGGAATCACCAATTCGTGAAGTTTTTAAGTACAGTTCTTCACGACTCCTTTTGTCCCTATTTTTTGCCTTTACTTTGGAAGAAAATTCCTATTTTTCTGAAGAAAATTTAATGCTTTTAAAAGTATCTTTACAGAAATACAGTTCTTGCTTTACCTTTTGGCAAGAAAGACATCTACTTGGGTACTTCTTCCTGTCCTAAGATACTTATTTTTGGCCTTCTTTAGACTAAATTTGCTTAGTAGATACAGTTGATGTCCAACCATCGGTATTCAATCAACTTCACTTTTGTCCTTTCTTACTGAGGGGCTTTTTTACAAAACTTGTACAAATTTTTAAACATTGTGAGGAAGTCAACTTTTAATTGGTTCCCTAATCCTGCAAACATTTGCAGGAAAAAAATGTATCTTTCCAGCAAAAATTACTGAAATTCCTAGTTTCTTCCCCATTTTACCACGGTTATTGATCGTAATGATGGAAAAAGTTTCTTTTTTCACCGTTCTAGCGTGGACATCCTAGTATTTCTTGGGCCAAGATACACTAAAAATGCAGAAATTGCTCTTTCATTTCAATTTTTACGATAAAAATCCTATTTTTGGTGAAAAAAATTATTTTGATGGTCATTCCTATCTTTCGTATAAAGATAAATCACGAGGTAAGGGCATTGTCGAAGAGAATGCCCGCACCGAGGGATTTATCTGATGGAAATCATGACCATTTAATTGCTATTAGATTGAGTTGTGGAGACAATAAGAGCAAGAGCCATGACAGTACTGAATGGGTTTTCTGATCTAAGTGACTCCATTGTTGTTGAGTGCGATTTTTAGGTGGTTTAAGTTTACACTTAAACCACCTTATAGGATAGCGATCGGCAACTTCTTTTTGGCAATTTGGAACACTTCCCATTGGAATTCATTTGTCAAATTTGGACTCAAGACACCTTATGACATCTTCTAGGACCCTTTTTGGTCA
>JBCAUG010730344.1:0-12031 GCA_038406175.1 Haplosyllis leylae | reverse complement strand
ACGTTAGAAAAGTGAAAGAATTGTGTTTTTATCACAATTTAAAGCTGAGATATAGCTCTGTGAACTTGGGACTATTTCAGTGTCATATCTGGTAACAGAGGACACTTGTGTCATACAGTTTTTGGTCATTTTTAGCCAAACTATTCACTTCACAATCATTTTGAATACAGATTTGGAAAATTCAGGAAAAACTACGTTAGAAAAGTGAAAGAATTGTTTTTTTATCACAATTTAAAGCTGAGATATACCTCTGTGAACTTGGGACTATTTCAGTGTCATATCTCATGACAGAGGACATTTCTATCATATACTTTTGGTAATTTGTAGTACTTCTTTTCAATTATTTGTGGAGCTGTTTGTCAACAGAAAGCCTATTTCAATGATTTGCAAATCTTCTCACACAAGCAAAATTTTGTATTGGTGTGATTCCAGAATGTATTCACTTTCTATCTTAACAGGGTGGGCCACATGAAGGCCAGCTCCTTCCACCCCATATGTTGGTGTGTGCGTGTATGTGAATGTGTATACCTGTATTGGGCTCCATCCACCCTATACCTGTTTTGGGCTCCCACCAGGATGTTTGGGCGATCCTCCAATGATGAGGGGCTCCCACATCCACCAACAGGTCTTCACCAATCATCCTTCGGGATGTGTATCCATCGATGTAGTTCTCATCAGTGAGTTGGAGACATCTGCACTTCATCCAGCGATGACAACAGAACCCCTCCCCCATGCACTCAGGCACATTTCCCACAGAGACCCACAGGGTTCCCTATTGTTATTTCACCCAAATCTCCCCGGACAAAAAAACCAATGGAAGAACAAAGAACATTTTTCTTTCAAACCTTTATTTACAACACTTTAACTGTATTGTATCTTTTCTGTTTTTACTTCTAAACATCTAATCATCTAAGTATACTACATCTTCTTCCAGTTACTTGTACAGTTTAACAACTTTTCATCTATATTATGCTATATTATTGCCTTATTTACTGGTTTCTGAAAAGAATCGATCTGGTAAGCTCATGGCGAATGGATGGGTTATTTTTGTGGACTACCATTTCTGTAAATCGCTTGCCATAAGTCTTCATCCTCAAATTAGTATATCTCTTTGTTACAAGTTTCAGTAATGATGATAAGTGATCACATTCCTCACCAATAGTGTGGTCAAAGAAGTGACCAGAAGATCTTGTAAATATATCAGGACCTAATTGTTGCAGTACACCATACTGAATTTTTAGTTCAAGGTTCTTTTCATATGATATGTGCTTGTCCTTAGATAGAACTCTGTTCTTGAACAGAACTTCAGCAGCCTTCACAATTTTGAGGACACTCTGAGATGGAAAGATGAGGCCCCCACTTTGTTTGAAACAAGCCAACTTTGCATGAAGTGGGTATCTTTCTTTACGGAGGGCATGTGGATCATCAACATCGAGAAGTAAAGCAGACCTACAGTCTCTACATTTCAGTGATTTGAGAAGAGATCTCACAATAAAGCCTGCAATATAATACAGTACATTGTCAAGTAGATCATTAGGTGTTTCTTGATCAAATTGAATCAGCATTGCTTCATAGGCAGACATATCTATGTCATCAGTCACCTCTACTTCTTCTTGTCTGTGTTGATTTCGCTTTGACGAAATGTTGAGAATACCACTAGATTCACATAGAGCATCACCAAAGTGAGTACAGTTTCCAGTTTGTGATGGTTCAATACTGTTTCGAAGTAAAATACTTCGTAATGCATACTTAAACTGCTGGACATTTGGATTGTTGTTCCAACCACATCGTCGTCTTATCTTGTTGAAAAGTAGCTCTATGTGGTCTTGTGAAAACTTGTAAGTTAAGACATACTTCAGAGGGTGATATGTACGAAACAAAAGTTCATGAGAAATGGCCATTAGGGATTTTATGCTAAATACAAATCCCCATATGGCTGTCTTCCTTCTTTTATCCCTGATGAATGAACCATTTTGTTCTTTCAATGAAAGTAAGTAGGCCATAAGTGTTTCACATTGGTTACTCCAAAGTTGTATGTTCTCATGGGTAACAGGAGATTTGTACCCTTTAGCATGAGGGTTCCTGCTATTTAGCATATCAAATGCCCTATCAATCATGCGGATAAACTTTGTGGTAGGTTCGCTACCTTCAAATTCAGGAAGATGCACCTCAGTTCTGAGGAAATCAATTGCTGTTGCAACAGATGAACTTAGAGTTTGTGCAGCCAGCTTCACATTCATTTTATGTTTTGTCCACGCAATATGTTTCTTCTTCAATTTATTTCCAAGTGTAAATCCAAGATCTTGCTGAACATTATTCAATTCCTCAATGTGTTGCCATTTGATGGGCATTAAGCTGCCATTAGTATCTGCATAAATAACCTTCTTATCTCCCAAGAGGTTTCGGATCAATTTCAACATGTGGCACACATCAAAAATAGCATATACTCTCTCACTAGGCAGGACAGGGTTTGGAAAATATGACTGCACATTTGAGGCATCCATATCACAACCAAGTTGAACTGCAGTACTCTGATTTCCAAATGTTCCATCAAAAACTAGTGCAACAACTTTTAGACCAGAAGTATACAAAAGGCCAATGCAATCCCTGATCAGTTGTGCCTGTACATCAGCAGAAATTTTATTCTGTAAGAAGTATCCGACTGGGTGCTTCCAATGACCTTTTACACCACATATTAGAAATACTAATGCTTCACTTGCATAGTCATCACTAGCCTCAGGTATTGCAGTACCATAATCAACATTGCCAACAAAACTTCTTTTCCTGGGATCCCACCAAGTTCCTTTGTGTATAGCCATTGCATCAACGATGAGTACAACATCAGATACTGTTGAATTCTTTGTAACTGTGTCTCCAATCAATTTAATTACATCACAAAGAAACCCAGGTTCACAGTCAACTGAAGTAGACCATGTTCTTATACTAGATAGGTGTGGCAAGTGAAGAACTTTGTGAGCAAAGTCATAGGCCTTTGGTGAATAATAGTGTAATGTCATGGCAAATTGTTTAGTTTCCTGGCTGTAACGATTGGACATCTTGTTGTTGAATGTTGCATTCCGAGCTTGATCAGAAAACAGTTGTTTAGCAACTCCTTCAAAGTTGTGCTGTATCAAGTATAGCTGGTCATTTGAAATAGACCCTTCTTCTTTTAGAACAACCATTAGATCTTCAAGTGTTTGTATTTTCTTGTGGCATCTTCATATTTTTTGATTCAGCACTTTCACTTTTGCCTTCAACCTTTTCATTTTATTTTGAAGTTTCTCTATTTCTTTGTATGTTTCTGCTACAATGTCACCTAATTCAATTTTATCTGGATTTTCATATGAGTGATCTTTTACAACTGATTCAACAATCTTTGTTGGGGAAAGATACTTTCGTTTGACTGGAGATTTCCTTCTCTTGTAAGAGTTTTGATAATATTCTTTAAATGTTGGAAAGATTGAGGGTATTGCATCTGGATGTAGTCTCCGGCCTACTGCACCAGGTTTTGTAATGAAGCAGGAAGAATGAAAATGTTCACTGCATATGTAGCTATGCTTATTTGGAGTCCACTTGTCTCTCCTTACTGCCCGAACCCATTTGTGTAATAGTTCTGGTCTACTATGAGGAAATCTGTGAAATGATATTCCAGAACCTGCTTTAACTTGATTTGTGCAACCTATTGCAACACATGAAGTAACCATTATGAATAGTTGACGTAATCTAATAAGATGAGTCTGGAATAGTACTGTTCATATAAATGACAAAAAGTACATCACACAAATGTCCTGTCACCAGATATGACACTAAAATAATCCCAGGTTCACAGAGCTATATCTCAGCTTTAAATTGTGATAAAAACACAATTCTTTCATTTTTCTAACGTAGTTTTTCCTGAATTTTCCAAATCTGTATTCAAAATGACTGTACAGTGAATAGTTTGGCTAACAATGACCAAAAACTGTATGACATAAGTGTCCTCTGTCACCAGATATGACACTAAAATAGTCCCAAGTTCACAGAGCTATATCTCAGCTTTAAATTGTGATAAAAACACAATTCTTTCACTTTTCTAACGTAGTTTTTCCTGAATTTTCCAAATCTGTATTCAAAATGAGTGTACAGTGATTAGTTTTGCTAAAAATGACCAAAAACTAGTAGCTAGCAGAGCAGGCAAGCTATGTTCCCTGCAAGTGGGATGAGTTATTGCCCTGCAGCACACAGGAGTATGTGTGCCTCAACATGGAGTTGTTGGCCAGCCATCTGGGTAAGTAGGACGCATGTCTGGCTGCTTCTCTTTAAATCTATGTCTAGAACACAGAGGACACTCAGTAGCTGCACCCTACCCGTCTAGTAGGGAGCTCATGTGTATGCAAGTCTGTGTATCTGTCTAAATATCAAAACATCACATCTGCAGTCCATTTTGAGAGTTGGCACTTAAAGAAATCATAAATGAAAGGTGTATTGCCTTTGTTTTTAAATCTTTCTCCTGCCACAAAGATATTGTCAACCAAAAAGCGCTTTAAGCTGAGTACGATGGAAGCTGGATGGAAGTTTGATCGGTAATGGAGAAGGTGTCGTTCGGTGGGTATTTTTGGAAACAAATGAGGTTGTCACTTCATGCCCATTCATCACACAGTGGATAATTAAATGTCATTACGGATTACTCATTTTCTGGATATGAGCGATTTCATTTTAATATTGTTACTGCACCTAAATGAAACATAAATACATTGAACTGTAAAAGAGATTTCCCAGCGGCATAAACTAAACATTATACTCTCTTTGGAGTTGTGCAACCTTTTTCTCCCATTACATACAGATATAATCTGAAACGTGTACACCAGGCGCTTTATTACATTTCAATTAAGATCCCAGGGCAATTTAGAGACCGAAATTTGAAACCAATTGCCTTTGTCATATATTTAGTATTCTTTATGGGGGAATGTCATGATGTTTGTAAGCCTTTCTCTGAAAGGAATATTCTTTTTACATCTTACTAGTCCTACTGCAATGTCATGATGTTTGTAAGTGTTCTGAGTAAACTACTGGGGATTTGGTTTTCATTTCGGTAATTCAACTCAATTGTAATTGTCGACTGGAGTGAAATGCACAGAAATACAATTTGTAATAATAAATTCCTTTTGTTGTTGTTGTTGCCAATTCCGTAGATGTATTTATAAATTGACTTTTCATTAGGAACTGCTCAAAAAATAAGATAGACTTTTATTTGAATCCCGCCAGTGACCGACCCCGTTTGTCGCAAGTCCCTCCTCATCTCATGTCTTCTTTGTCAGTCATCGCAAGGAAATAGAAATGCTGCGTAAAACGTCAGTCATAAAATGATTACGTTGGCTATTTTCTTTAAAGATGTAAACAGTATATTCTGAATAAATAAGAAAATATCTGTCCCAAAAATGTCTCACGCATAGATGTCTCCTGAATGGTTTGATGGTAAATGCTGAAGGTTGACTCATTGAAAATAATCTTAATATCAGTGATGTGAGATCGGTGATCCGGTCATATGTTACACCACAAATTGCAAGAAAGTAGTCCAGCTTCATTGGAACGTCATGCTAGACGTAGAAATGGTAAGAAAACAGGATGAATGATGGAGGGTAACTAGGTGGCAATAATAAGTACAGCTCCCAATATAGTGTTTTTACCATTGCAAAACCCGGATTTCTCAAGGGAGAGTGCCCACATGTTCGGTGGAATAGTAATTACTTACTTTGGAATCCTCATTGAAAATGTGTAAATACATCTAGATCTAAAGCAATGGACTTATAGAGCGTGTGGCGCCCACTACTGATCAATACTCATCACTGATTTGAGTTGGTTGAACAGAACCAATTTTCCATCGTGATTCTCTAACATAACTGAAGACCAACACTAAAGCGAAACACTATTTTCGATTGAAAGGTGAAGGAAATTCACACGTAGAAGCAGTTGGAAAAGTGATAACCAAATCTCTAAGACTTTCATTTGCTCCCGCAAAATTTGATTTATGAACTCAATTTACTTTTTGGAGCACTGTGCAAAAAGGTGTCAAACCATTATTGGTGTTTTACAGCCTGAATATTACATAGTTTCCCGCGGGTAAAAGATGATGGATCTGATGATAACTATTACTATCAAATGTAGCGCTGATGAGCATGACAGGAGGAAGGGTGTGTTTTGAGGGAATCCATTTTAAGACTAAAAGCTAAGTGATGTACAACTTCTCATTAAGCTAATCTCAGGGGCTGCTGGTATGTTAGAATATTTCATTTACAAGTCAAAGTTAATTTCTTATATCGTATACCACCTTAATCCCTTCTGAATATCTCATCCCATGAATATTTCATCGGGAAGCAACAACAAAATCAAGCTACAAAAACCTAAATTTTGAGATGAGGCAAATCGACCTTTTTAGTTCGAGTGTATTTTGAGCCAAAGCATAAGGTTCATTGAAATACATGATGATGTATTACATTAAACGTAAAGAGAAATTTCTAAAAGAAAAATGGAATAGTGAAGTAATGTACTAAAATTCCATCTGCAACAATCTCTCGTTTTCAAGTAATTTTCAATATGTTTTGAAACTGCATATTTATGGAACCTCTTTTAAATTACAGTATATCTTTCGGAGTGAATGATCCGCTTTCAATACACGGATAATAGCATCTCTTAACAGTACAAGGTAAAATGTTTGTCATCTCAGACGACAGCGCAGTAAGAAAGTCTGCAATAAGAGCAAGATAGTCTGGCATTAACTTTAGTTCCACACAACAAATCCCATCTTAGTTCCTACTAATCTCATCAAATCTCTGCAGTAAATTGAATTCTGTCCCAAAGCACTTCTTTTCTTCTCGTTCAATTACACAATACAAATGATATTTTCATCTCACACATTTTTAACAGAATGAAGCAAAAGCACAGAACAAATTATCATATTACTCTATATGTTGGTTAATTCTTATGTCATCGCTAACAATATAGTGAGATAAATGTCGAAGTGATATTCATTTGGCATTCAAAATTTCTTCTCAAAAACGTTGGTGTTTATCTTCAAGGCACTCTTCACTTCGTAAAGAACGATATGCTCCAGCTAGTGTATACTTGTGAAAGACTAGAAGCTGTGACAAATCAAAATAAGCAACAGTCTTACACATCCATTAGAGCCTTAAGAAGATCCCATGAAAGCCTTTAGAAATCCCAAGGCTTTGCTATGGATTAAATTCATACCTCACGGTGAAAGCATCGCCTGGATTGTGTAAATGATTTAGATTTTACCACGACATGTATTTGCCTGTGTCTGCTCGGATGTTTCGTGGTGTGTATCAAATAATTTTTAAGCAGCTTTCTCATGTCGAAATCATAATTTATGTTCCACATTTAAAATACATTGAAGTGAATATACTGTTATGATGATGGAATGAAATTACTCAGTCTGACTTTTAAGAAGTTTAAAGAGGTAGTTTTGGACGCGAAATAATTTCACCTGTAGGCTCTTACCGGAGTGCTCAAGAAACTGGAGAGTGTCCAGTGAATCAAAACTTAGGCGTCAATCCATTTCTTGGGTACCATTACAACCTTAGTAGATAAGAGGTTCTTCAGAGACTGAAATGGGGGTGCAGGAAATTAGACTGTTTCCGACGAAGCAATTTCTGGAGGACCCTTGGGGACTTAACACCCCCTAGAAAGCAGATGCATGGGAACATAAAGATGAAAAATGTGAAAGAGTGTTGATTACCCACAGACGGCATGACAGAAATCAAATGTTTAGATTTAAAACTTAAATTGTTGAAATGCAAAGTTGAAAGTTACATGAACTAGCAAATATCTTGCCAGAACTTTTTTGATAATTATGAATGAGAATTTTAATAGTACACAGGCATGTTGAGTATGTATCTACAAATTTTTAGTGTTTTCTCCTCATACAATTTGACATGTCAATATTAAAAGAAAAAGAGAAAACACGAACTGTTAAAAAGAAACCCTAGATTTTTTAAAGTCTCTGAGGTGAAAGATCACTCGTACATGGATGCTGCTTATCCGCGATTCAAATAAGGAAAATAAAAGGCGGATGATATCTGATACTCTTAAAATAAAACCCATTAAAGGATGAGAAATTTAGTCTTGGCTTGGTTCAGCTAATGGAAACCTTAACAGTATGAAGCTATTTATCATTCAGGATCCTTAAAAATTTATCCTTCATGATTGATGACAGTCTTTTGTTGTTATGGCAATGCATTTGGTAATTTAGGTTCTTTTGAGTCATCATTTAGAACAATGCACTTTTAACCAAACTTACAAAAGTTACTCCAGATAGTTGTTGAGTTGATGTATTCGCTCCAGAAGAGACATATTCCATGGCTTGAATTTTGTCCTTAGGTAAGTCCTAGAATTTGTGTGTATGAGTAAATGAAGCTGTATCTTAACTCGTAAGGTTTCGGTGAACTGTTAAACCCACAGACTGGATGGCTTACGAGCCTTTCAATCTGGAGAGGTAAGGGCCTTTGTTTACTTAAATAAAGGACTAAAGATGCACAAAGGCCACACATACCAATATCAATTTCAAATACATATGAAGAATAATTTGACCAATGATCAATGAATTCCACCCACCTATAATATAATAAAATACAATATCAAGAAGTAAACGAATTCCACATGCTGGCTCATGGGGCGATGAAGGGAAACTATGGGTGACGTGGGTGATGGTGTTTATTGTAATAAAACTAGGATTTACCCCATCCCAAAATATGCTACTCCCTATCTATAGATGAATAAGTTGACTCTGCACGCTGGCAACAATAAATATTAATTAAACATTACATAACATCTAATTATGGCAAATTAACAACAGAGACTGCTAATAGATTCTGTTATGGAGGTATAATGCCCTTTATTGATAATTGGATCAGAGTGTTGTCACCAATGGTCTACATTGTTCTTGTGCTTTCAGATCAGCCCTTCAAATGGCGATTTTGAAATAACTGAAGTAGTATGCAGGTGGCTTAGAGCCATTAAAGATTACAGATTCAATATCAATGTATTCGGTCCTTCATGAAAAGATCCTACAAATGAATTGCTTTCTTTGTTTGCGTCGGCAAGTTATGAAAATAACTTAGAATGAAACTTTCCAATGAAATTGATTCTTTAAAAATTAAGTAGTAAATGCATTTAAGTGTTCGAAGAGAGCATTCCCATACTACAAAAAACATCGATCACTGAAAATGTGAAAAGAGGAAATCTCTTCAGTTACAGTGATTTCGCCCTCTCTGACTTTTGAAAAGGAAAATGGAAAAGGAAAAGGAAAAAACCGAACTTCTTTCCAAATCACTAATTCAGAGACCTTTCAGAATGGAGTTAGAAGGAATAGAGAGCACTATGCACTCATTGATGTGAATAATTTGTGGGGCCGTGTAATATTCTTTCAAATTGAGGTTAAAATCCTAAGTCGGGAAAAAGGGGCCACATCTGTAACTCCTTCTGTAGTTGCCGTATCGTCACAGTGACTCATGAACGCAACTACATATTGCATTAGTCACAGACGTAAATATGATTTTAAATGAATGCATTCACTTGAACTCTCTAAATATTACAGGGGTTCTTGCATTATCACATAAAAGAAACGAACAAAAATACCACCCACAGAATGTGTCGTTTCTTCATCCTCGTTCAGACAGTTTGAGCTCTGATCAACAAAGAGTGCAAATGGTCATGGGTTAAAATCCTTGCAGATTTATTCAAAGGAATTTAACCTTAGGTGTCTGATGGCTTTTGCACAATACGTCAAGGTGTCCGGTAGGGAACGATACGAAGTTAATAAAACCCCTAGCATTCGCATGGAAAACTAACTGTACAGGCCATTGCAAGCGACATATTGAAATTGGGCAATCAGAAGTGGGATGAATTAGCTCCTTTTTGTGTCTGGCATTTGGTCGCAAAGGCAAACCGAGGTGGATCGTTTATTTTTGGTCTCCCTCAATTCGATCAATATCAATTGAACTGGCTGTTAGTAAACCTTGAACATGACATTCTGACAGTAGGATTTACAATTAACCTGGAGTGTCAATACATTTCTGCAACTGATGCGTCTAGCGATTCACATTTGTAAATACAAGTGGTGATGAGAAAGGATGAAATGTGTGTTGTGAACGTAGGACTCACTGATTAATTCAACCCTACAATGACAACTCATTCAAAACGTCACATGTGAACAAAGAGACAAGTGTTGAAGTTGTGAGGTTATATCTTATAGAAAATTGTGCAGATCTTTAGAACTTAGTGTTTTGTTGAAGCTAACAAGGACATCTGAAATTCACACAAAGATAATGTGACCAGCGTTTACTTTACAAAGAAAGTAACAAATATTTTCCTTGTTGACTCTGTCACGCAAAAGGCAAGGAATCTGGACTCGTTCATGCAATATAATGACTGCCCTGATTGCAATACATTTTTTACCGATACACTGCATCACACATTTTATTACAGATAAGGAGATAACATAATGTTACTGCGTAATAAATAGGGTACTTTTTTATAAAATAAACGACAACCTTGGTTGCTTTAAGGCATAACAGATCTCTACCTTATTTAGTATGGCCTTTGTTACTATCAGAATCTATCTTACTAGGCTCTTAATCCCATACAACATTATGGGTGTGGATAACACGAAATAAATTTTCCACATTATCAGAAGCATTCTGATGTTGGCCCATCAGACTTTGTTCAAGGACAATACAATTCTGGTAATAAAGTGAAACCTTTGCACTCCTTATGTCATTTGGGGAAGAGACCAGTTGTTATCATTGCAACCTGGATGCGCTTGTAAATCTGCCTTTGTAAAGGGAATGAAATCTTTGTGATAAATTTTCCCAGGAGAACGTAACGTATAGTTGGTCATAAATTACACGAGAAGCATAAACAGCTAAAAAGGCTTATATTGTCTGGAGGATATGATATTGCAACAATGTGTGATGCTTTCTTTTTGTGTTCACCACCAGTTATTCCTAGACTTCCCAGGTTTCGCACATATTCACCCTGTGTAAAGATCAGACAATTCTTCCATTTTTATGGCTTCAGAAAATTCTAACTTCATTGTAGTTACGTCAGGTGTCTTTGTTTCGGTACTTCCAGTAGCAAATAGCTGTTAATCAGATCAAGCAGAAGTCATATTTCTTTCAATATGTAGCTTAATTGGAAAACATTACAGAATTATTCTCAATGGACATTGGCACGCATGGAACAATGACACTTCAATAAAAGTTATGGTTATGAAATTACGGTTATCAAACAAGCTTCTGAGATGTTTGAACCAAAGTATTCCGCCCACGATTTATCTGATAATTGTTGATTTAATCTGAAGGGTCCAGACCCAAAAATAAGTTTCGCCTTATCAGAATTTTGTGCTACCATCAAAAAGGGAAGGATTGCTTGAACTCCCTGCATAGTGATATATTCATACCGCATGGTCGTTACATGAAGTTCAACCATTTTCGAGTATGTTCTGATGAACAATTCTCACTTCTCGGTAGAACTTAAACTTTACCTCTCTCTCCATGGAACGGTAGTTGTTGAGATAGGATTGATATCCCATTTGCCTTAAAGAAGTAATCCCTCTGTTACAGGAGACTCAGGCATGCGTCTGCGTCTCTTCAGTTTGTCATGAAGTTTGATTGCTGTCCATATTTTCAGCAGAACAAATACTTTCAGTTATTGCAAGAGCTGCACTTTAAATTCCAGTTCATAGTTCCATCGAGGATCCTAACTTGTGACGTTTGGAAATGGCAGTACAAATAAAGAGCCTGTATTTCAAACGTATTTATTTGTATTGAGATAAAGTAAAAATTCCAATGGAAGGAAATGAACGTGTTTAGTTTCATTTCGTTTTCTATGCCAGTTTTATTTCTACGCTACATTAATGGTAGTTAAGTAGTTACATTTTGTACTTTACCATTGTCAGCGGGGAGCAGCACGGCGGAATGCATGCGAGGTGCGATTGTTGTGGATCGCAGATAAACAATGATTAACATTGACTTCC
>JBCAUG010730333.1:0-12032 GCA_038406175.1 Haplosyllis leylae | reverse complement strand
AATGTAGAGGTATGCACATAAGAAGATGGAATGATGAGTGAGTTTAGAAGAATGTGAAAGCAATATTCACACCAAGCAAATACAAATTTAGGGCCTTAAAATTCATTGTTCAGCTCTTAAATTGTATACTGGGGCCTCCAAATCTGGGGGTTGGAGGGCCCCAAGGCCCCCCTAAGATCCACTAGTGTTATATCATGAGTCAATATAATGTAGAAGAAGTATGCACATAAGAAGACAAAACTATGAAATGAAATGATAATAAGAGGTGGGCTAGAAGAGTGAAAGAAATATGATATTCATGCCGAGTGAAATGAGGCAGGAAATTTTTTTGAAAAAATATAAAAATACAGCCAAGAGGTACATAAGAGATAGTCCTTATCTGGGACAGATGGGGGGGGGGGGCATGGCCCCATGGCTCCCCCCTGGAGCCGCTACTGACTGAAAAAACTGCACACACATTTTGTAGCACTGATTGCACAAACTAAGACTATCTTGTAAAATGCGTGTCTCCCTCCCCCAGGGATCCCCCAACCCCACTGCCATTTTAAAGGTGACATTAATAACAACTTTATGAATCTGGCACAACAACCCAACAGGTCCTTTTTCTTCAGATACAATTTATGCCGCAGAGATCGGATCATGAACGGTTTTACTGTGTAATTTCTTCATTGCGAAGATCCAGATCTATTCAGGTCTTTGATTAGCTGTTTGAAATGACCTTATTGCTGATTTGTTCCAAGTAGAATAAGGATCAGTTTCATTACACTGTGTTCCACAGCGGCGCGATGCATGAAATTCTATTTAGATTTCTCAAGATGAAGAAGGTTTACGAAAATGTAAACAAAATTGAAAACAATTGAATCTCATGCAATTTTAATAATCATTAAAGGGCCTTTTTTTTCATTTTCATGCAGTTTTCGGCAAAATTTGAGAGTTGATATCCCCTACTGAAAGATTACACATGCGATCATTTTCGACATCCAGCATTATGGCTTATTCACACTGCACGGGAAGGTACAGGGAGTGGGACTGGGAGCAATGGGTCCTGATAGATTGTACAGAAATGTTCACACTGGTCTAAGGCAGGGAAAGGAATCAGGATCCATAATTTCCTATTGTGCTGGTCCATTTCCCTGTAGCTGCACCGCCCCCCTCCCCATTCCGCGGCAACGTGAATAAGCCAAAGGACAAGAAGCTGATGCTTTTCCATAAAACGAATCACGAAATTTTGAAACTTTTTACTGTAGGTCTCATTATGAAAACAAAGGGCAGGTGGGGGGGGGGGTTAAGGGCATTTAATTTTCAAATTTAAAATGAGGATACGCAATCGTCACACAGAGAACTGTATCAAAACAGGTTCTCCTGCGGCACTGAACAAAAACAAAAATTAACACGAGATTTGTGAACAGTGCATATCCGGTTCTGAACGTTTGCACATTTGCAAAAATTCAAGTACTATATTAGGTTGTTTGATTTAAAGTGAAGGAAGCCCTTTGAATAAAATGATACGCGTACAGTATCTTGGTTAACCTACCTTGTTTGAACAATAGACCTTCCCTCCGCCAGGTTCGCCTGAAAAATAGACAACTGAGATGAGAGCGCTGCGAACAAGCGGCTTTTATACTTTTCAAAAATGCAATGCCAGGTGGTTTTTATTTTAAATGGGAAAAACCTGTGCAAAATAAGGACAATAAAACCAACATGTGTGACTATCTCCTGATCTACTGTTCCGTGTACAACTAGCCAATGAAATGTTTTAACCACAAGGTACATGGGTTTTCCGTCAAGCGTCGTGACGGCGTCGTGTGTTCGAGTTATGCCTATTGAACTTTTAAATTTACAAGTGCTTTGAGGAGCAAAAGTTTAAAGAGCACAGACAGTCAACAACAGTCTGAGCTCCATTTCATAGAAGTACTCAAATTTGAGACCTATCTTTTAGCGGATCTAGTGAGGGGACCCTCACCCCCAGATTTGGAGGCCCCAGAATACAATTTAGGAGATAAGCAATGAATTTTAGGGCCCTAAATGTATATATTTTCAAAATAATTTATTTTCGTGAATATGTAAAAGAATTGCACCTTTTATTTTAGGAGAATTTTCTTGAAAAAAAATCATTGAAGTGCGGTAGAGGCACTGGTCTCCATCAATTTCGAAACTGCGTGGTTACTGCTTTAAAATACTGAGACGATTCACGCGTGATAGGAAATTTACATTGTGCAGGTGAATGCAGGAACTGTGAGCACCGACCTTCACATTTGCTGGTACCAGTTTTACACCCCAGAGTTCATGTTAAATATCTCCGTCCTTGCGGAAATTCCTGCCGAAGTCCAAGCGGTTTAATGAAGGTTCTGCTACCAGAGAAGTCAACCTCGTTTCTCATAATAAATTGAAGATGGTGTTTTTCTCAGCAGAGCTGTTACTGTCTATTCAATTTGCTTTTTTTTGACTGAATTTATTTTGAACGACATTTATGACTGTACTTACCAGTCTGCTGACTTTTCTCACAAAATTTCAAAAGGCTTTGAAATATTTCTGTGGAATAAGGCAATTCCTTGTATAGACCTGAGGTGTGTCCAAAAGCTTTGGTGAAAATAATTTGTTTTTCAGATAAAATGACTTGTCCGCAGGATGAAAAATAAATGTGAGCTGAGCTTATCTTACCAGGATTGTTTTTGAAGTCTATCTTGAGATAAATTTACGCGGAAAACGAAACCTAGAGCCACGTGACATGTCTAGCTGACTGACGGTTTTATGCTCAATTTGATTGCAAAAGTTTGAAATCCAGGGCAGATGTCACCAAATCCAAATGAAGGCAATCAGAGGCCCTATAAAAGAGGTCCTCCAAGACAATTAGAAATCTGGTGTTCTCAAATTGGGTTCGAAAAGGAACCACATGTTATGCTTGAAAAATATGAACTTTTGAGAATCAACTATTGAGTTTAGCGCCCCACCCCTTCCAATTCAGTGTTGGATCCAGGTGACCCCTCTGAGAACCGATTTTTTAGACTTTTCAAAACAATAGGAGAAAATTGGGAAGTACGCCTAAACCAGTCAGTGATCTGCTGCGTTACAACCGCTATTCACAAAATCTACAAAGGTGTGAAACAGGGGAATCGATTAACCTGTTTGCATGCGATTTAGGCCTCTTAATTCAAAAGAAATCTCCTAATGATGTGAAAATATTTTGGATTGACATGAAGAATTGTTCCACCACCTCTCTGCAATTTATCTCTTTTTTTGTGGTAAATTACAGCAATCGAGTTTTTCATAATATGATCAAAATTTCACATTTTAAGACAGAATTTACATCTGACATGTTTTAATGATTTTTCAAATGTGAAATGGTGCATGAAACAAGCTTCAGTTAAAGGTCTGACAAAATCAAAAAAAAATCAAAGCCGTGTTTTAATGTCCCCCAGCATTGCTTGCCAAACCATTGAGGCCTTATGAGACAGTCAAGATACAAGTAGCACAGGCCTCTGTGGCCCATTTGATAAGCATTCCACCCTAGATCCAATGATGGTCAGTGTTGTGAGTTCAAGTCCCACTGGAGGCAGCTTTTTAAAAAAAATTTGAACTTCTTCATGCAAATGTGATGTAAATGTGATCTTATCATGAAAAATTCGATTGGCTTAGAAATCTTGAACGTGCATTGGACTGCTGTGGCTACCTGGGACTACTCTTGTCCAAATCGGCTGGCAGCAAATGCCCAGTCCACAAGCCACACGTAACCTATAAAATAGGTTTAACCGTTCAGAGAAAGACGGCTATACTTTCTCTGGCTTAACATATGTCATATTCCATGTTTCTTGGCCTCCGCCTGTTCCATTTCTTGATCGGCTGAGGGGCAAAAAAAATTATCAACCAGGTGTCACTTACCTCTGAGACTTCGTATCCATTTTCCGTGAGTGCTGCAGTCGGACACTCTTCTGGATTTGTCCTGGTATAAAAAGGAAGGAAATACGGTAAAGAAAAACATACACGACGCATGCAGACGTCAACTCAGCATAAACTGGTTCTGGTTTGGTTAAAACCACCAGTACAAGTCATCGTAAATTGGGTGAGAGACCCCTGGACCTGCTGAGATGTAAATGATCGGACAAAAAATTAAGCAATACGGTGTGTGAGAACAGCTCAAATAATTATTGCGTGGAATTTTCATAAAATCCGATCAGTTATGGATTTTAAGACAGACATAGACAGCCTCCCAACAAAGAGAATGGGAGCAAGAACTAGGCAGTACCTACCACTAGACTCTTCCCAGTAGATAGGGACCTAGTTCATCTCCCAGGGCCCAGTTTATGTGCTCGAAAATTTTTGCATTTTAAATGTTAATTTTCTAATTCCTTTCCAGAGCAATTTGGAAACATTTTACCCAGAATTTGACCCATTATCAAAAAAATAAGGATGAGTGACGGTCTACTTTATATTCTTTAAATGTTTATATTTAGCTTTTACGTAGCTTGCTGGCTATATATTTTTGAAGGATAATGGAAAATAAGGTTTGTAACGTTTAGAAATTAATATTTATGCCCAGTGAATTGAGGTTAAAAGTCTCAAAAGTGTATACAGTATTAATCTCTAAAATTCATTTTTGGACAGCCCAATTCTGTACTGCATGGGGAAGGACCGACAGCAGCCATATATGTTCACGTTTCTTGTGTCTCTCTGATACATTTCTGGGTCTGTTGCTAGAGTTTTTTACGAACTCTCAACACAACCAAAATGTCAACATTGCCAACTTTGTTTTAACTGTACCATAAAAAATTAACTTCCTCATATGTCCATTGATTTCTCACATTCACTAACATCAGTTGGTGTAAATAAAGAAGAAAACTGCAATACAAAGTTGGCCAACATTGCCAACTTGGTATGTTTGTGAAAAGCTTGATTGTCCAGACAACCTGTCCATTGATGATTTATTTTATCACTCAGTCGAGTTTTCCCTAAATGAAGATGCATTCTGTAGAATTCTACAGAATCGCGAGAAAACAAAATAATGCAGTTGCAAAATGTTACCCCCAGTGGGAATTGAACGGTCTTAGCTAATTCTCCATTTGCTGGAGGTCTCAGACCTTTAGATCCTCATATAGTCATGCTATAGTGATTCGAAAAAGTCCAGGAATCAATAGAGCATGTCTATATATAAGAATCTAAAGATCCGAGACTTCCGGCAAATAAGACATTAGATAAGACAGTATCATGCAGGGCATTAAACATTTTGCTGCTAGATTTTTTTTTGTTTTCTCGTGATTCTGTAGAATCTACAGATTGCATATATCCATTTAGGGAAAACTCAAATGTGTCGAGACTGAGCTTAGCTTCCCCCACACTCGTACATGGTTTTAGAAAATTAAGACAAAAGTTGGACATTTTGTAAATTGTTCACGAACCAATTGACATACATAAGCAGATTTAAATGCCACCCGCCGATTATGGATTCAATTTTATGGATCTTTTTGCAAAAATTGGCAACACAAATTGCATTGACCTTAATTCTGGATCCACCATTGAACTATCATGATACAGTCTGCACAAAAACCACTTCAACCTTGGTGCTCTCTCTCGAACAGTGACATCCGGTTCCGGTCGGCCAAGCACATGCGCAGGCCTCTTAGTTTCGGAACCGGACAAGCTACATGCGTTTCAATTTATTGTTGTAATTTATGATAAAATTACAGGTAATTTGATGGAAAATTATTGTCTATTTCTATCTCATTTTGTTTAGTTCACTGTCTGGCTCTCGCTAGACACATTTCTATGGCCACCTGCTGCTGTGAGACTCACACACCGGGACTTAAAAATTTGAAAATGATTTCCCACTTTCAGTTATTTCTCTAGATCTACTCCACATTATCGTCCACACGTGGTCCAATTGTTACTGGATTACACACAATGAGTTCATAGGTTCAGAGGCACACCGCTGGTGCTTGTGCATATTATTGCTGTGAGTTAACTGTTGTTTCCACATGATAATGCAGTTACACTTGCTAATGGCCTTTCTTTTCTCTTCAGTAAATGGCGGACCTGGACACCATGAATGAAACTCAAGAGGTCCTGGCTGGCCGCGAACAGCAACAATTGCATGATCTGCAGTCTTAACTACTTCAGCTGCAGAAAGAAAACTCGGAACTCCGGGCTAACCGTCCACCTTCTCCCAACAATGGTACCACATCTGCTGATGCCCTGGCCAGCAACAAAGTGATTCAAGGTCTGTGCCAAGTTATATCTTCTCAGCTTAAAAAAGGTGACAAGGATAAGCCAACTGCTCCACCGGAACCAGAGGGACCTGAACTCTCCCCGGTTTATGATGAAATGAAACCACAGTCTAAAACTGACAACATCAGTCCTGCCATCAGTAACAACATAGCTGAACTCCTTGAGCATTGTTGGCACAATCCTTTTCGCCGTGAAGAAATTGTTGAAGCATTAGAAGCCCAGGTTAGACCACAAAATGCTGATGCAGTTAAACCATTGGAGATCAATTCAGAAGTTCAAATGACCAAAAGTGACAGGGCCCGGGACAGAGATTTAAAGTACATTGGGAACGCTATCTGTGGTGCTGGAAAATGTCTCAGTTATTTAATGGACATTTTGGCGTCTGCTGAAGCTACCCTTTGGGACTCTTACCCTGACGATGAGGGTTGGCTTGTAGTGGATGGCTTTACATTTGACTTTCCCAAGACCAACAAACTGATTGTCAATGCAATGAAGCTGCTGGGCATGGCCAATGTCCAAACTGGCCAGGCCCGTCATGTCCAGCTCATGAGCAAATACAAACCTGAATACAAGAAGTTGTGTAACCTTAATCACCCCTTCCATGATGGAAAATTTTTTGGTCCCAGCCTTAATACAGCTGCTGCCCTTGCCAGTGACGAAAATAAAGTCAAAAATCAAACTTTTCAAACAAGAGGTACCAGACCTCGAGGCAGGTTCACTGGAGGTAGAAGATTTAATCCATACTCACAATCTGTTAAATTACAGGAAGCGGTGGTACAGCAAGCCTTGCAGGCCACAGCTCTGTCAGCAGCTCTGTCACAACAGATCCATCAGCAGGTTTCCGGTTTGGCCACTGGAGGTCTCCTAGGCATAAACCAGTACCCACAAAATCCACCACCTTTGTTCACCCTTTCGACAGCCTTCCCCCGAGGTCGTGGCAGCTTCAACAACAACAGCAACCACTCCAGGGGGAGAGGGGGCAGGGGCAGAGGTCGGTCCCACTGCTGACAGGCTTCCAGCCTCCTGTGAGTATCCCATTACCACATGTTCCTGTTGGTGGATGTTTGCAACATTTCCTACCTCAATGGCAGGGAATTACCTCAGACTGTGAGATATTAGACATGGTCAGTGGAATGCACATTGATTTGATTGATACTCCACGACAGTACTTTCATCCTTCACCACTGCAATTTTCACAGGAAGAAACTGATGCCACCAACAAACTTGTGTCAGAACTTGTACTTAAAAATGCTATTGAACCTTGTGATTCTGAGCCTGGTGAATTTGTTAGCCGTATATTTTTGCGCCGCAAGCCAAATGGCTCTTACCATATGATTCTCGATTTGAGCTCGTTTAATTGGTTCATTGATTACCATAAGTTTAAGCAAGATACTCTGGTAAAAATGTTGACTTTAGTCACTCAATCTTGCCATATGGTCAGCCTGGATCTAACCGATGCGTACCTTTTGGTGGCTATAGCTTTTTCCCATCAAAAGCTACTCAAATTTCAATGGGGGGAGCCTCTGGAAATGGACTTTGATGCCGTTCGGACTTACCGAAGTGCCAAGAAAATTCACTAAACTTACCAAGCCTCCCCTTGCCCTGGTCCGCCAAAATGGCTTCAATATTGCCAATTTCCTTGATGATTTTTTCCAGGCTGAACATACTTATGATGAATGTAATGCTGCTATGCAATGTGCATATTCTATCCTAGTGAGTTTGGGGTTTTTGCCAAATTTTAACAAATCTGTACTTGTACCGACCCAGTGCATTAATGCTTTAGGCCACACCATTGACAGTGTAAGGATGGTAATTTACCTTCCGCCCTCCAAGTCTGCAGCAATTGTGGAACTGTGCAGCTCTGCCATCGCTTCCCCCATTTTCTCCATTCGCCTCCTTATTGGCAAGCTCATTTCTTGCTTTCTTGTACTCCCTTTCGGGAAAATGCATTACAGGTCACTAGAGCGACTTAAAGTAACTGCTTTGCAGAACAGCCACCAGGACTTTGACTCTTTGGTTACTCTATCCCAAGAGTGTTTCCAAGACCTTCACTGGTGGTGTTTAAATCTCCCATCTGCTTGCACGCCCATTTACAGGGGGGTAGCTTCTATAGTTTTTACAACTGATGCTAGTGACCTGGGTTGGTCTGCAAACTTCAATGGCTCACAAGCTAATGGACCATTCACACTGGAGGAAGCTTCTCATCACATTAATACAAAAGAAATCTTGGCTGTCTATTATCGTATTAGGTCCTTTGCAGTACAATTCCAGAACAACCACATCTTATGCATGGCAGACAGCACTACCGCCATGGGAGTCCTTAAGAAAATGGGCTCCATGGATAATATTGTTCATGATAACCTTGCACGGGAAATTTGGGAGTTTGCCAAAGGCATCAATGTCTGGTTATCTATGACACATTTGCCCGGAAAATTAAATGTTGAAAGTGACTTCGGATCTAGACATTTCTCCGTCACGGAGTGGAGTATACCACAGTATGTGTTCAATGATCTTGTTACCCATTTCAAAGGATTAGGGTTCCCTCCTGTTGTTCTGGATCTTTTTGCCTCCAGGCTAAATTATAAAATATTTCCGTACTACTCATGGAACCCGGATCCTTTTTGTGCCCATGTTGACTCCTTCACTGTCCACTGGCACTCACCTTACTTACTGTATGCATATTGTCCATTTAGTGTCCTGCCACTCCTACTTCAGAAGATCACCCAGGATCAGCCCATGGTGCTCACAATATTTCCTTTGTGGAGTCAACAGATGTGGTTCAACAAGCTCCTCAGCATGCTGGTCAGTCACCTTGTCCTTCTTCCAAATCCTCCAGGGGTCTACTTACCAAGTGATCCAGACTGAGTGCATCCTATGTCCAAAAATTTGCGTCTCTGCACAGCAGTGCTGTCAGGAGACAGGGAGGCTCATCAGCTGTTTCTGAGAAAGTTGCCAAATTCCTCCTCGCGACAAAACCTCGAAGCTCTATCCAGCAGGCATGCTCTCGCATTCAAAAATGGAGGACATTTTGCCTGGAAAGGCAAATTGATAGAGATTGTCCCACTTTGGAAAACCTCGTAGATTATGTAATCTTCTTATCAGATCGTATGACTAGTGCAATTGCCATCAGTGCATATGTCCCTGAACTTAAGAATTATCTTCAGCCTAAAGCTGTAAACTTGCTAAATAGTCCAATTTTTACAGAGATGCTCAATGCTACCAGATTTCACAAACCGAAGAAGCCAAAGTTGCCAGCTGAGACCTGGGACCCTGAAAAGCTTCTCAACTACATGTTGTCTCTACCAGACAATGATAATTTGGATTTGCTCACCCTTTCTGGCAAGTGTGTGATTTTATTGATGTTGGCATTGGGCCAAAGGAAGTGTGACCTCCTGTTGTTGGGAATTGACTCAGCTCACATGACAGAATCTGAGACCAAAATTCATTTTGTGCTAACTGGACCGTCCAAAGGATTTTGCAACAGTCAACAACATGAGTTCATGCAACATGTGGAATTTCAGAAGTACCCTTACTCTGCACCATACGATAAGATCTGCCCTTTTCTCATGATCAAGGATTACATCAGGCTGGTGAGAAATAGGACACGGACTCGTTTACCTAAACACACAGGACTGTTTGTTACCCTAAGCACCGGACTTCCACCCTCCTCTGACACTTTGCGCCGGTGGGGGAAACAGTTTCTAGAGGCTTCAGGAATTTTCCCCAACTCCATCAACTCAGTCCATTCTGCTGCTTCCTCAAAAATGTTTTTTCTTGGTGTTTCGTTACAAGATATCATGAACAAATGTGCTTGGTCCCGTAGCTCCACCTTTTTCCAGTTTTACCTTTGCAGAACTTCCACTGAGGATGAGAGTAATCGGTCAATGCAATTACAACAATTGGCTGTGGGGGCACAACAGGCTTATAAACTGGACAAACAGCATACTAGACATTTTTTCTGCCCTGGCTCTGTATCCAAACCAAAACAAGCAAGAGTACAAGACTTTTGCCCAGATCAGGAACAACAGGAGCCTCTTTTGTCCTCCAGTGTGGCAGATGAAATTGAAGCAACTCAAAGAATTTTACAAGCTGCTGATGGAATAGCACCCACCTCAACCATTGAGGTCAGCGGTACTGCTGCTACTGAACCTCCAGTCCCACAGTCATCCCTGTGCAGTTTGCTTGAAGCAGACTCTGATTCTGGTTCATCTACCGATGCTCACTTTACTCCTCTTGCTGTTCCTAAGGAATATCTCCAGAAACCCATGTCATCTACTTCCAAAGCTAGTTCCAAAAATGTCAAGAAGGGGCCTGGGAAGAAAAAAGGTTCTGTACCTCCAGTTCCATTTAATTCACTTCCATGCAAAACTACTGTTGCACAAATGCTCTGTCACAAACGTGGTTTGGCTCCCCCACGCAGAAGAAAGTATGTGCACAAGTCCAAATCATCATCTGAGGATCTTGACTCCACCATTGACAGCTGCACTTCACTTCGTGTCACCAGGTCCAGGGCTAAAGCTTTGGATGTTGCAGCTCAATCTCTGCCAGTTAATATAGACTTGAATGCCCTCTCTTCAGTCCCTGAAAATAGGGACTGGAAGCCGATGTCTACCTCATCTCCTTTTTCATCTTCTGAAGATGGGGTGTCACTGTTGAATGCTTCTCTCAATGGGCAGGAGGAAGAAGTGCTTGCGTCTGCAGCAGATGTTACAGCTCCTGATGCTTTGCACGAGGTGGAGGTTTCTGACACAGTAACTGACCACGACTCTGCACTGTCACCTGCGTCCACTTTCAGTTATTCACCTGATAGTTCTTTACAACAATCTCCTACCCCAACAGTGGAGGACCAGACTCCCCCTTCACCTGTCAGTGATCATGTGCAGATGGAATTTGATTCTGAATTAGTGGCACCGGTTTCCCCGGCAGAGGAACCTGAACAAATGGAAATTGTTCCTGCACCTGTTTCACCACAGCCTTCGGGAGAGATGTCTGCAGATGTGGTGCCTGTTCTGGCTCCCAAACTTCCTACTTCTTTTGATTTGCCGGGAGTAGGATTTGTGCCTTTACACAATTTGTTTCCTCACGCTACACTGGATAGAGCTATACTATATGGAGAGAATTTCACTTACTTTTTTCAGCTTCCCAAAGGCCACTCTATTTTAGGCCTGTTGGCTCATTTCATGATTTTGGAAAAGAATCCAATTGACATTGGCATTATCTGTTCTATGGACTTCAAAGACCCAGCTGGTCAAGCGGTTGCAATCACAATTAATGATATTCCCTTCAAAGCCAAATCAGTACCATTGCCGCAGCTCCGTGATATATTGTACAATCATATTCCTAATATTGTTGCTGGGCAAATTTAATGCTTTGTGAATCAATGTACATTATCTTTTCACCGTGGGTTCTTGTACACGGCCTTGGCGGGTTGTTTGTACACCTATCTCTTTATTTTATTTCATTGTGAATCTTCATTTAGATGTATTGTATCTAGATGGAGAGTTGTCTGTAATTCCATTAATATGGCACTTTACACATGCACTTATTGCGATCAATGTGTCTGATTTTGATACTCAAGATGTATGGTTTGCCAATCGATATGAGCTTTGTGTGGTTAGGCTCAATAAATTGGTTACTGTTCACTAAATGTTTGAGCTTTAAACGTGTCACTGTTCGAGAGAGAGCACCAAGGTTGAAGTGGTTTTCCCCCCACTCAGAGCTGCGCTGCTGCGAGCCTCTGGTGAGGCTGCGAGCAGTGACAGAGTGAGGGGTTAACCACGAACTTACCTTGGATCTCTCTCGAAGTAACAGTG